>JACEGR010006721.1:0-57589 GCA_014170235.1 Listronotus bonariensis
ACCCTGACTTGGTATTTAGAAATAACTTTTAATTCCAAAGAACTTTTACCATTTTGTTACATTTTTAAAAATAACGGTTTTTTACTCGTAGGTACTTTTCACGCATAACCGGTATATCCTTTAATTTTTAACAAAGCAGATCACTGCCAGTATAGTTTGGGTCATGCATAGGGTTACCATTCGTCCCGATATATCGGGACTGTCACCGTTATTAGACCCTATGTCCCGACCTCCCGATTTTTTTAGCGAAAAGTCCCGATTTACGCTATAGAACAAAATATCTATTTTGTATAAACCCCTTTATCCGATTTAATCAAAATATATAAATACCTATTTTCAATTCCCTCACATAATACTAATTCAAAAAGTCAACGGTCAATGGCGTACTTTTTTTGCTTAATAATATTTAAAAAGCCACTGTGTCCTTATTCTGGTAATGTTTTGCAAGCATCTCATTACATTTAATAGGTGTATCAAATGTCACCTAAATAGGTTTAAGGGTTTTAAAAATATTTAAACAATACCGATTACTTTCAAAAATGTATACTTAAATATACCAAAAATAAAGGTGTCCCAAGATTGGCTATAGAATTTATAGCATTCCTAATCATGCATAAACTTTTTAATTTTTTTTATTATTATATATTTTACTATTGTTTTATTCTGTATATTTTAACTACGTATAAATCTAACCACTGACTTGCAAACTGCAAAACTGACCTTACTAATATTTTTATTCATTTTATACCATACAAAGTAAAAATTTAAGGGTGATGTAAATTTATAACTTAATAATTGATACACAAATTTCATTGCCTCCTTTAAAATTGTGTGTTTCCTTTTAGAATAAAAATATTAACCAGTGGCGCTTCAACCAGAAGGCTGAGTAGGCTGAAGCCTAGGGCGGCGTTTTTATGAGGGCGGCAGACGTTTTTTAGCAGGCGGCAAGCTTGTAAATTATTTAGTGGATTTCGATTTTCATTTTGTACGTAGAAATTAAAATGAGGACCTTTTTTTTGTTTTTTTGCTTTTAAAAAAATTATTTTTCAATTTAGGGGCGGCGAAAATTAATAGCCTACGGGCGGAAAATATGTAAATGTGCCTCTGATATTAAGACAAATAAAAAAATATGTATAACACAAAATCCATAAAAAACGATTTAAAATCACAGTATTAAATAATATTATTGATGAAAAGAGCTAAAACTAGAACAAAATATAATTGAAGTTGTACAAAAAACCAAAAAGTAACTTTCTATTGAATTGAAAGAACTTTTAGTTTATCCGGTTTTATTTTGTTCAGAAGTGTATTTTTATAACTTTACTTTTGGGCGTCTTAAAATATTTTGAGATTTAATCTTTATTTTTATAGACAACTTGCAATTATAGAAATCTGTATTGTGTTTTGGTTTGTTATTTTTGAAACTAACAAAGCCTTGCTCGAAGTCTATGTTCAGGATGTCCAGATTTCGTTGCAATTTCAGGGTATCTCGGTTATTATTAACGATAGAAAGACATTTTATTATGTCATTAAATTCAAAAACAAATCAAAACAGCGTTCAACAGTTCTACAAATGTACCAATTAGTCTAAGATCCGAATAGGAAGCGACCTTTATCCATATGTGTAACGAATAAAAACTGTTTTATGTTAAAGATAGTATTTACCTAAAACTATTGCCATGGGGTTGCCTAAAAAAATTAGGTCAGGGCTAAGACCAATTAAAAAAGTAAGTTTTAAAATTTTTGAGTGACCCTGTATAATGTTAATTTTAATTTTTTTATTTTCAATTTTTTGCCAGAAGAACCGTTTTCGAGTAATCAAGCTTTAAATATTGATATATTTTTAGGATCTACCTTTTTAATTTGGAATTTTGTAACTAACAAAAAAATAAATATATAGAAAAAAACACAGGTTCTTTAAGGAAATTTAATGCTTCACAAAAAGGTCTTCTACTGTTTTTAAATAAAATCGTTTTTTTTTTAATATTTATACAATTTAAGTTAAAGAACAAAATGACTTACTCTTTTCTTTATTTTTAAACCAAGTTTTTTCACTCATGGGAACAAATTAATATGTTGCATAATCTAAAATCATATTTTTATTAATTTTATTGGTTAAAATATCTTAATTTATATTATATCCTAGGTTAATAGCTATTTGTTATACGAAAACAAAGGTTTACTGTCTTAGAGAAAGTAAATCTACGTTTATTATAAAACAGTTTTAATCCGGTAAACAGATAAGTAAAGGCCGCATCCTATTCGGATATAGTACAAAATCTACTTTGCAAAAAAATGTACTTCGATGTTTTGCTGTAGAAAGTTTTAAATCCATGACACTTTTTTATTAAAAGGGTGTCGTTTGTTAGCCCCATACAAAAAAAAACAAGTTTAATATACAAATATATTATATATTAAAATTTATTTTTAATCTTATATACCGGTGCATTTTTAGGTAAAAATGTACTAAATTAATACTTATTATCAACTAAAATGATACTCTGTGCACTATGATTTGAGAAAAACACCTGAAAATTTTTTTATTTCATTGGTTTAAAAAGTCAATAATTCTAGTTACCACAATAAAACATGTATTTTATTGGTTTAAAACTACAGTTACCAGAGTTACATGCTAGGTATTTATTATCAATTTACAGTGGCCAAAGTATAGATCGGACCGTATGATAGACACATTTTTGTGCTTTTTTTATTTTTATGCTTAAGTTAGAGAGAGTGCGTGTAAAAGGCAAGTAAGTTGACTTGAGTCATAGTTTGTGACGTGCATGCCCACAGTGACGCCAAAACTAACCACTGCAAACGCGTCAGTCGATTAAATTTTCCCTACCATGGCTTCACTCATAGCGAATACCCTGCAAAGTAAACAAAAAGCCTCCACCCTGTACTAGTTACCGCGAATGCCGAATCTTTAAATATGGTGAAAATATGCCTATTTACTATTCAGTTAATCCAAATCCAATAGAACGTAAAAATATCGTAGGTCGTCAAAATTAGAGAAAAAAAAAACAATAAAATATTAAATGTAAAATACTTGTTATTGTTTTTTTTTAACACTAACAAAGTCCTGTTCAAAGTCTATATACTAGTTACAGCGAATGCTAAATTTTTGCATGGGTCTCAAAAGCAAAATAAATATTTTTTATATTTGGTAAGAATAAAATATGTAAAATATTAAATATTATTTGTTTAATATTGTGTAGTCAATAAAAGCGAATTATAATTACAAACAGCAAATTTTTTAACTTAAAATTCTGTTTGAAAGTAATAAATACATATGATTTAAATGTGCAGAAATATAAATATATATAAAAAGAAAGAATAACATATACATATAATTTAGAGTATATCGTGTTTTCAGCAATATTTTCTCATATTTCATTGGGACTTGTCTGGGTGTCCATGAAATGTGAAACCGACATTTTTCTTTCTTCCGGAATAACCAACTTTGCCAAGGCAGGGCACGATTTTCCCGCTTCCCCGAGCCACAACGACCCGTGTGTTTCCTTTTGTTCGGATATGGCTTCCCTGAAACCTCTTCTCCTATTTTTTGCATGAAGTTCCGTTGTCTTCTAAACGAGAGCATTAAACATGTAAGCCGACTGCAATTATAAAAGCTTTAGATATAGTTGTGCAATTGTCTGCCTACACGTTGGAGATAAAAAACCAGAATTAAAAAAAACTTGCAACATTTAAAAGTATAAAAAATAACATATTGCAATTATACAGTGGTGCATTTCTTTAATGTCCCCCTTTTTTTTATTTTTAAAATAATTAATTTTAAAAAGTTACATGTTTGGGATATGGATATCAATACATTAATACTATATTTTAGAAGGATATTAAAAATTTTAAAATGAGGGCTGGGCGCCATCTTGGATAAAAAAGTTTAATGAAAAAGGGGTTCTTGTGGCACATCATTTTAAAGGTTCTGACGAGAACTTTATAACACTAGAATATAAAATTAATACCTTCACCTAATACAAAATGGCAATACTTTTAAAATTACCCAAATACCTGATTTGGATGGCTATATTTTCAAAACTAATAAAGTAGAGGTACCTAATGTGGTGATTTCTTAAAACTTTTTAAATGATTTTTCCATTGGTGATAATATACAGGGTAGAAAAAAACCTTTTTTTATAAAGCACTTCATATATTATATTACCATTAAAAGATCTTTTAAACGGGCTTTAAGAAAATACCATAATAAGTACATCTTACTTTATTAGTTTTAAAATTATGGCCATCCAAATCAAGTATTTAGGTAATTTTTTAAATACCGCTATTTGGTATTAGATGAAGTTATTGACTTTTTATTCCAGGGTTATAACAGTTCTAGTCGGGACCTCTAAAATAATGTGCCACAAGACTCCTCTTTCCATTTAATTTTTTCCAAGATGGTGCCCAGCCGCCATTTTAAAATTTTTATCTGTCAATTCCTTATTTTTAAAATTTGATATTAAAAAATAATAATTTTAAGCCCTAAAAACATTTAAAGTGTAACTTATATCATACCTTCCTTAACACATTTCTTTTGTGGATATAAATAAATATAGTATTTTGGTAAATGTATAATTACCGTGTTTTTTTTATAATTACAATTAACACCATTTCTTTCTACGATCATCAATAATACGCTAGCAAAGCAGGGCTTAATTTTTTATGGTAGCGTCATTTCATGCTCTCCTGGCGTAATGCCAAGGGGCATCTTGCAACCCTTTTTTATAAAAAGGGTTAACTAGCATTCTTATTTTAAAATGCCGTTTGATTCTCTGATTATTATATTTTATTTTAAAAATAAACCCAGAATTTAAAGCCTTTCAATTTACCTTTAATTTGTACATACAGTGAGGTTTTTAAAAGTCCTTTCCCTCTTAAGTTTAAAATAGGAAAGATATCGACATCAAATAAATTTGAGATAAATAGGTTAAAGTACTTTTTGACATAAAAAGTAATTTTGGTCTCGTGCTCTAGTAGTAGGGGTGCACTAGCAAACTTTTTGTTTAAAAAAACAAAAGAAAGCAGTGCTCTTTGTTTTAAAGAAAACCATAATTATTTAAAAATATTTGGTATTTAATTACCATCTTTTAAAAGACCCGTTTCTTGCATTTTGCTTAGTTAAACAAAAAAAAAATAGTTTTCCTACATTTATACAAATCACCTAACCCACACACAGAAGGTGGTGAGTATATATTTTTATTTCTTTGTTTTATTACCAATTATATACCAATAACACAATTAATTAAATAAAAATAATGTTTCTTGTGCGGACCGAGATTATGCAATTAAATTAACGTTATCCAACACTTACATATGATATGTTCAATATTAATCAGATTTTGTGAGTATGGAGTATCCTATAAGTCACTAATGAACCCTACTTTAGTTAGAACACCAGTGACCTAAACAAACTTGTGGCTACAAACAAAATATATACAATCACAACTTGCTTTACAAAAAATTACATTACTGGTGTTGACAATAAGAAGTAACAAAATGGATAATGTTTTTAAATTATTTTTGACTTTTATTTAAAACCATTTCTACAAAAGTGTTATATAATAAGATTTTGTATTCGATGCGTAAGCTATTACACATAAGTCACTTCAGAAAATTATCTTTCTTGCCCTTCGGTCTCGAAAGTTACACTTTTCTTGCGTGACTTACATCCATGTAATATAACTTACTTATCTAATGACTAAACTATTAATTTAGTTTACCCTTATTACCACCTATTTATTTAAAAATTAAAAAATCAGTGGCGTAGCTAGGTGTAAGCGATGTGGGCGGGCGCCTAAGTCCTCGCCTCGCACCTAAGGGGCCTCGCAGTTAAAGATCCTCACACGAGTCCGTGTGTCTGGCTAAAGTTTTTTTGTTGTTGAAATAGTACCTACACATAACAACATATTTATATACCGAAAATAAGGAAAAACATAATTTATGTTGTTTTTTACGTTAAAACCTTATTTTTAGTTGTTATATTCACTATGTAAGATAATAGATTTTGCACAAAATGACGCTAAAGCGACTACGCCTTTATTACTTCAAGTTACGCCACTGAAAAACAGTAAAAGGCATTTAATATCTCCTCTGTTCATAATATTCACTTTGCGTTAACAAAGATAAAATTACACAGGCATAAGAAAAGTAACAAAATGAATTGGGCTAAATAATTAAAAACGTTAAAAATTTTAATAAACATTCCGAAGTTCCCCTTTTCCGGCAGATAATTAAAAGTCTTTAGTCTGCAGTGCTCATTTTTACCAGGTCGTAATACATTTTTATTTTATTTGTTTACCGCTTAATATTTTTTAATTTGCTTGTTTTACACACGCACGCTTTACTAACTTAATTGTGTCAAAGGTAAAATATGTGTTATAAGAAAAAATTAATAATGCCTTTGCCTTTTTGCAGTTTTAAATACAGGGTAATTTTTTTTTTTATGTTTTGTACATAGATCTTAGAAAACCGCTGTAGCTACAGAGATGGTTAAATGGGAAAATAAATGTAGTTTTCTAGAGCTTAATTTAAATTATTTTTTTTTTTCAAATGGATCATGGGCTACTAGATATTTTAATAAAAAAAAATTCGAAAATTTTGTTTTCTTCTGCTTTTGCTTTCAGTTAATATTCGGAATAAAGAAACGTGTAAATAAAAAGTTGGAGATAATTATCTTTTTATTAGAAAGGTGTAATCCAATACTAAATATGGTAGTGGGTTTTTAAGCTACGACAAACAAATTATAATTAGGTATGACATTTCTTAAAAGGCTTTTTTAAGCTTTTTTACGATGTATAGCAAGATATACTAAAAATATAACGTGGTTTTAAACAAATTATTTTAAATATGTGTTTTTTAGTTTCCCATGAAACCAGTAAACCAGTATTGTCAAAAATTCCTTTTTGTTTTTTTGACAGATTATTTTACCTTCCATATGCTTCAAGACTTAGTTTACGTAACAATATTAATTTATGATTATAACATATACTTAGGCGTTGTGCCCACTAGACAACATTTTACCAAATTTAAAACCCATTTTAGTAAATTTAGTAGTTGAATTAATTCCTGCCTAATAGTTCTTAGTTTTTGTAATTTATCCTAATGAATATAGTTTGTCTTTTAAAGTTTACCACTTTTAAAATACTATTATTTAATGTGTCGTTAAACATTTTTAAACTTTTAAAAATAAAAACTTTAATAATTTTTTATATCCAAAAGTTTTGTGTCTTTAATAATATAAAACCTATAAAAATTATTTTAATAAATTATTATATTTATTACATTTATTATTCTTAATAAAATAAAAAGAAAATTCATTGTCAATAAAACTAGTTCAATTGTTTAGGGCTGAATGACATAAAAAAAAAATAAAATTAATTATACCCAAAACTACGTTCTTTTTTTGGTTACAGAATATCTTGCTATACATCGTTAAAAGCTGTGAAACAACTTCAGCATCAAAGAGAAAACATAAAATGACCTTTGTAAAATATCGATAATAAAAATTCACAGTTTTTAATTACCCCGTATATCCATAGATTACCCACATTTAGATCCACAGTGGCTAGAAGCATGCTAGTTAAAAGCCATGGCAGAATACAACAGTCTGGTTTAAGGAGGACTAAAATACAGTTTATACTTTTAAAAATGTTTCAAAAAAATTAAATGCTGATTTGGCTACTAACGCCATATATTTGTTTTATTTTTTTTTTTTTATTTGGTAAAAACACAAAAAGCATGCTTGACGATGTGTTTAAAATAGTCCGCAGTCCGCTCCCCGCCTAACGTGCAGTATTTTTTCTCTGGGACATTTTTAACAAAGTGTGAAGACAAATTTGGGTTTTTATTAAATTTTAATCAATACAAAGTTCTCCCAACATATACTTAAAATAGCTCTATTGACATTTTGAGATTTTTTTACCATTTTTTATATTACTAACTATACTATAGCTTAGAACTTAGGTTAGAGTATCTGAGCACCTTGTGCGCGATTGACCTTAACTGTAGGTATAGTGATGATGTAATAAAAATAATATAATAACACAATGATAATGTGTAGAAATTATTGCTTATTTAGAGTGTTAGGGAAATAAACTTCAAGAGGCGATTTTGACCTGATAACGTCTTATAATTTGATGGAGCCGGCTGCACGCACAAAAATACATGACTCATGCGGCGCGGCGTTCCATTTGAGCGAAGTGCAAGAGCGCGGAAGAGGCCGCCGGCCTCTGCATTCGGCAGCCTTCGACATATTTCTTTTTCTACTGTTGAGCGGTCCGCCTGCTATACAATAATACATTTACATATTTTTGTCAAGTAGGAAGTGCAGTGAAAAGTGAATGTGGTATAAATTGTTTAATTTTCTTTTTAAAAATACAACCATTCCGTCAGTATGTTTCTATGACGTTGTCACGTTCAACTGTCGTCAGTAAACCGACTTTGCAGACAACCGATTATTTTGAGCAAAAAATCCCTATAACATATGTCCGAAAATTAGCGGTTTCAAAGAAAAAAACTGAACTTTTTCCATTTTAGTCATAAAATCAATTTATTTTGCACCGTAATTATTTAAAATCCTATTCTTTATGGCGTAGAATAAATCAATAAAATATATTTATTAATTAGCTGTCTTCAATAAAATATTCCTGATCAAAGGCTACCAGCTAAAAGAAACATATATAGAAGACTTTCAAAAACTTAAGAATATTGTGATTATTAATACATTTAACTGTAACTTTAAGTGATTTTTACAAGGTTGTGTTTACCTGATCATCGTTAATATTGGTGGTGTGTATCACCACGTATTGGTGAATCCTGTCATTTTATTTTGAGTAAATGTATTGTAATGAAAGCGTTATTAAATAAAAAATATAGCAATTTTATGAATTGGTGTCCTCGTGATCTCGTATTCATGTTGTATTCCAACGTTGCTAACTGTTTAAGAAAATTATTTTTTAGTGACTTAATTTTATAAGAACTTTTTGCTTAGAATTCTGCAAAAAATCAACCTCTTAAAGTTAGGAATATTACATTCCTAGCACCCTGTATATTAAATCCAATTTTATTATTTTCATCGGCCTAATATTTTAGAGCCAAACAAAATTAATGATTTAGATTTGACTAAACGTAAGCCTGCTATTTTACTATTACAAGAAAAAAACAAAAAAATGTTAGTTTACTGCTAGTTTGAAAGGTAAATAGCCAGCAATTACGTAAATATTCAAGACAAAGGAAATAAATGAGTCTTGGTTTGTTCAATTAATTTAATCTCCTATTATCCTTTGGCAATGAATTGAGGCAATATTAGAAAATAAAGTAATAATATACTCATATAACTGTCAGCGGTTGTTGCTTTGTTTTACGAAATCTTAATAAAAATAAATTTATTGTACATTAGAAATAATTTATTGTATTTTTAATAATATCAATTATTTTTGGCTAATATATATTATTTTTTAACTTGAAAAACGAAAAACTAGCGTTGTTAACTGAACTAAATCTGTAGTGTTTTTATTTGTTACCGTTTACAAAAAAAATGGCGTTTAAAAAATGTTACATTTAAATTTTTAATTTATTTCTTTTATAAAAACTGATAAACACTACCGCATTAAATTTCATAAGCATAAATAAATGCTTGTAATGCCTCTCTTCATAAGTTTCACAATTTAAGGTTATTTGCCAACATCATTTTTATGTCCAATAAGTACTAAACTAAACTGTTTTTTTTTGCTGCTAATAATATTTTTATACCAAGACCTTTTTTTACAATATCAGAATAATTATTATTGGCAACTTTATAAAGTAATGTGCATAAATTAATAAACATTTACAGTTTTAGATTAGTCTTAACGTATTTTTTTTCCTTTTTTTTAAATTAGTTTAGCACAATTACAAGAGTTAAATAGTTAGCAAATAAGCAAATAGTTAGGCCAAAGGAAATTTACGACTCTTTGAGTATTTAATTAGTTTAATCTTCTATTATTTACTAGTAATAAATGGGGGCGACCTTTACAGAATAAACAAATTATATAAAACTGTTTTTTACCTTTACAATATTTTGAATAATGTAATCAAACATTTATTAAATCTTTAAAAATAATAATTTGTTTAGGTTTATTAAAAAAAAAATTAAGCAAATGAATTAAGAAAAATGAGAGATCAGGGGCGCATTTAGAATCGACAACCTTGGAGTAAAATTTACTCTTTTCACCAAACACACAGAAGAACTAGTAGTGTTTTTAAGTCTATGTTTACCAATTTATAGTCAGTAAATAATAAACCAAAAAGTTAAAAACAATAAAAAAAAATTAATAAGAAAAGAAGTCGGGTAATAACATGTGTGCTAAACTACTTAATATTAATAACTAAATAAACAAAAGCTTTTTAAGATTTAATTTCATATGTTTTTTTTAAGTAAGTTTAATTAAAGATTTTTTTATTTTAAAACCAAAAAACACCAAAAATGTTCCCATAATATATTTAACGATAATTAAACGATTTTCTCGCAAATGCACATATTTATTATTTTGTCTAATTGAGTTGGGATTTTAGTGGACCTAACAAAACTTGTAATGTCTTTTTAACATTTTACAACAAAGTTACAGTTAAAGAAAAAAGTGCTATAATATCGGATAGTTGCCCAATAATGATGTAGTTTATTATGCCGCGAAATTCAGGCCACGTAATAATATTCTAATGCTAATAATAAAACATGCAGTGCTTGAGAGTCATTTTTTTAAACTATAAAACTGGTTTTTACTCATGCCAATCGGTGACGAGGTTTTTAGACATTTGGGTGAATTTTTAAATTTGACTCTATAGTTTAACTAAGTCTACAATATGTTTACTCTGATTTTGTGCATGCAAAAAAAGTAATATTAACTTTTCTTTGTCTTATAAACTAAACCTTACCCAAAAGCAAATTAGCCTGATATCGGATGGCTACATGGAATATTTCTTATTTGGCTTTATTTAGAATACCACCATCTTTAGGTATCCAAGGCCTTATAAAAACTTAATTTTAATGCTTATATTCTATTTCTGGCTCTATGACTCATTTTATAGTGTTATCCTTATATTTAATGCCCTACCTAATATTAGAAATATGTTTTGTTGTCAGCTAAAATTGTCAGTTTTTTTTTAATTTTTATTTTTAATTTTTTAACATGCAAAGCAGCTTATTTCTGTTTTAAATATGGTTGAAAAAGCCTATACTTTGTATTGTTATAAAAACATCACAGATTTATTAAAAAATTAAATTAATATAAGCCTTACTAAAAAAAGTTTCTGATATTAGGGTACTATATTTTTTTTATTATTTTAAATTCATGTCCACTTTATTAATACACGCTAGCTCTACACCATAAAATTCCATAAAATTCCATTCCATAATTGATATGCTCGTAGTTTCTTTTGTCTGTTAGGGTAATTTACCAACGTCACTTTTAAGCCTACTTAGCGACATAAATTTGCTTATTTGTTGCTAATGTTCATAGCATATTAAAAATAACGTAAATGGCAATGTGCATAAAATTTTGGTCAGTTTATTTAATTTTATGATTTTTTTTTCTGACGGATTAGTTAAATTGTAAGTAGATTTTTATACTGTAAAAATAAAAAATTTTAACACTAGTTTAGAAGTCAAGTAGCCAGCAATTACGTAAATATTTGAAAAAGGACGAGTGTTGGTTTGTTTAATTAGTTTTATCCCCTATTATCCTCAGGTAATGAATTGGGGCGACCTTTAATGAATAAAGTAATAATAACTGTCAACGTTTATTGCTTTGTTTTATTAAGTACATAATCCTATTTATAATTTGTCGTAAATAATTATTTATTATTTAATATATTTTTATAAGTGTTAAGTATTTTGTCTTAAATAAAAATAATTTTTTGTCTTTAAATATAAATAAATAAATAAACACTATATGACAATGCACCATTTATAATCGTAAAGTTGTTAAAACAGTTTTTACTACAATTAATTTATTATAATAATACATTCATGAATGACAAGCCGACCCGTGCCCACTTCGTTCGTCGGGCGTTAATTATATTTTTCTGGACTTTTTGTTTATTTAAAATAAAATATAGCCTTAAGCATTTCTGAATAGTATAGCTTTCTGATTGTAAAAGAAGTTTCATGATCGCTTTAGTATTTCCTAAAATTAGCCCTTACAAATAAACAATCAACGTTACAAACTTTACCTCTATAATATTTGTATAAATAAATATTAAAGAAAAAATTTACTAAAAATAAGTAAATTCATTGCTTCAAAATTCTAATCTATTTATACAGGGTGTCCCGAAAGATGAGGTTAAAAATAATAGGGGTAATAGGGTGAGCCAAAATATTGTTAGTACTTTTATTGAAAAAGTTCTATCGCGCTTCGATAGGGAGGTATTGACCTTTAAAGTTGATATAAAAATAACTTATTTCAATTATAACTTTTAAAATGTTATTGTTACAATACTTATGATATTTGAGCTACCTAATAACCTCATAGTAATGCTTTTTAATAGATAAACGGCTGTTCAGTAAGCCAGAACTATACAGCGTGCGACGATTTTTTCATTTAATGTAAGCATTTTTAACACTGCTGACAAACTGGACATTTTGCTTTAACCGCTTAATTCCTTTATTATTCTTGTGAAAAAATGGTATACTTTTTAAATCGATATCTTGAACCGTTTTTCATAAAATCGCATTATACGTCCAGACAAAAATTGAATTTTTTATTACATACAAAATGCTGTTATGTCTGGATTTAAAATGCTGTTTCATGAAAAATGGTCCAAGATATCGATTTAAATAAAGTAAAACTTTTTGTACAAAAATAATTAAGGAATTAAACGGTCTAAGCAAAATGTTAAATTTGTCATCAGTGTTAAAAATGCATATATTAAATTAAAAAATCATTCCACCCTGTATAATTCCGACTCACTAAACAGCCGTTTACCTATGGACAGAAGCATTACTATGAGATTATTTTGTAGCCCAAATATTATTGGTACTGTGGCAACAGTTTATACCAACTTTGAAGGTCAATATCTCTCTAACGAAGCAAGGATTTTTTTATATAAAGTACTAACATTATTTTGGCTCACTATATTACCCCTATCATTTTTGACCTCACCTTTTTGGACACCTTGTATGTAAAAAAAAATGCTTTTGCAGGGGGGCAGGATGTTGTTGCGAAAACTCTCTATTTTCTTAAGGTGGGTCCAGACTTGAACATTTTAGCCCGAACAAACAGAACGAACTGAACGCGCAGAGCAAAATTTTGAGAGTCTGGACCTGCGTCCGAGCCGAATTGAACGCGCCATACGTTTTCCGTAGCTTGTCAGTAAATCGAAGTTGCTCAAAAGGATTTATTGTTCGCCGAATTATTCAGTTCACACGATATTAGAAAATTCGAGTTGCTCGCACCATTCGGGTCTTTAGTTTTGTGTTGTGTGGAGGTAAATTAAGGTTATGTACAATATAACTTCAAATGGAGTGGGACAGGGAAAAGTGTTTAAAATTAATTGACACTTATAAGCAATACCCTGTGTTGTGGAATCCCAAACATGGGTTTTATTATAACAAAATCAAAAAGCATGACGCCTGGGAGAGTATTAGTGAAATAATGCAGTGTAGGGCCAATTAATCCTATTAACTCCTCAAAATCTTCAGAAGTCATTTTAGTAATTTTTTAAGTCAATGTAGTCCATATCCTGTAATAACCTATTATCAATACGATGTCGATACAATCTTCGTACCCATTGGCTTCTCTGTTTTTTCTTCTTTTCGGCCATTTTACAAATAATAAAAAGCGGTAAAAGCTACTGCTTTCTCAGAATGCATGTCTTCTACATGCAATTATCTCCTTTTTATGTTTATCAGAAATACCGTTTCTTCTTTTTGTGGAAAAAAATAAGAGCAAATACCCACACTACAAATACTTCAGAACAAGTCGATCTTTTATTATCATGTATATTCGCGATAATGAAATTATTTTTTGTTTGGACTGTTCGTTCTATTTTTTCCTGCGCGCCCAGTTCGTTCTGTTCGTTCGGGCTAAAATGTTCAAGTCTGGACCCACCTTTACAAACTTGCAAATTATCCAAATTTACTTCCTTAAAAACCTCAACTATAAATATTAATCCATTTTTTAATTCTTTGTTTATTTAACCCCGGTTCATATCTCCTTTCGGCGAAATACCGCTATCAGAAATAAGCATTTAAAGATCTCCGCCACGCTTCTCCCGCTTTATCACAAACGCGGCCGCGCTTATGGCGGCTTGCGCCACAGCGATATCGGCATGCTTTGTCGAAGCTTTCATTAGTTCCAAGAATAACGTTTAATAATTTCACCCTAGATATTGGTTCTTTTAGTTGACCAATAGGATTCCTAAATTATGGAAGCCATATGTCTTTTAATTTGTTTCTGTATTTTTATTTGTTTAACCATTTCCTTTTTCTTTGGACCTACCTCTATTTCAGTTTCTCTCCCCAAAACTCATATTTCCAAATTTAGTGTCTATTCGGAGATCTCTAACGTCACCACGTTATATTTTCCCCAAGAGTGTCTACTGAGACCTCTAACGTAAGATCGTTATATTTTTCCCCAAGTGTGTCTACTCCGGAGATCGCTTAAATAGTAACAAATGGTTACATCTTGCGCTCAAGTTAAAGAAAAAGAATTCCAGGGTTATTTTTCACCCCCAAAATGTAGATTAAGGCTTCACTCGTGTAACAAAAGGTTACTTTTTCCCGGTTAAATTTACGAGAACGTAATGGTTTCTCTTAAAATTTCACCCCCAAAAGTGTATTGGGGCTCCGTCAAGTACCATAAGGTTATAAACACTAATTAATAAACTTGTCAAAAGGACAACTATTACAACAAGAGCTTCAGGGTTCTTTTAATTAAGTTCTCATTTAAATGAAAAGTTTCTTTCTGGGTGTCCGTCCTGCAGCTATTTGTGCAAACAACGCCTACTGTCTTAGTGAAGGCATTCTCAGGAGAATTTTAGATTTCCTTACCTAGCTTTTTATCATTTCAACCTTTGTTCCCGAACATTAAAACATTAAACCACAATACAGACAAAAATGCCTTGAGACTTTCCCGAAATATATTGTACAATAATTTTTATAGTGACTTAGTGAAAAGTGCAGTGCAAATTGGACACATTTTCTGACAAACTGTAAGGTAATTTAGATATAAGATTTCAAAGACGTCTACCTTTTTTAATCCTTTATTAAGTTAAATTCACCATTAGTTTTTATTTTTTTGCTTTAAATAAAATTAATTGTTTACATGTAGCAAATTTAGCTTAGAAAGTTTCTACTCTAAATAACAAATTATACTAAAATATATGAACCACCCTGTGGACAAGCCACATCGAAAGTGGTTAGTTTAAAGGAACTGCCACCCCTGAGAAAGTTTAATTGGTGTTTAAAGAAACCCAGTTTATAATTTTCTTCAGATGTCAACTTGAAGTATTTGTAAATATTATAGTTTTTTTCTATTATGGAGGCTGGGGACTGTTTAAAAATTCTGGGGACAAACCTTACAGGTTTTAACTAAATATAATAAAATTCGTAATGGAACCTTGTTTTAGGAAAATATAATTTAAATAGATTACTTTATAATATATTAACTGTTTAATGTATGTACTTTTAACAATTTCTTTGTAAATCTTATTTTTGGGTAAAAATACAGTGTTGGGGATAGCTAGGGGATTGTATTTTTAGAGGTTCAATCACTCCCAGAAAAAAATTGGAACAGTTCGGGTTCTAAAATAATGGACGCGTAAAGCTTTAGGATTAAAGTTTTATTAGGAGTTAATAAGAAATATTTGTTAAAATATTTTAATTACTATTGGGAAAAATCGGTCAGGACAAGCCGATTACGAGTTAACAGAGAATTGCCCACCTACCACCGTTGCTTCTATATACGAAACGTTTTCAGCAAACATGAGCGCTTTTTAAGCGACACCGTACCGGTTTTCATCAAGATTCTATTTTTTTATCGGTAATTGCACTGGCATTTTAATTAGATAAAGACCAATTTGTCCAAAAAAATTGGATAATTGACGATAAAGAAAATTTATTAAGCAATGTAAAGAAAGAATTATTAGAGTCTAATAATTTAAAAATAAATTAAATATATTAAAAAGGTGTAGTTAAGTCAGCCTTCAAGATAATTAAACTTAATTGGTTTATAGTTGCTATATTATACGTGTTTTAAAAATATATTTTTTTAATGACAGATTTGCCATACAAAAAATATAAAAATTAAACATACATACGTAATTTAACTGGGAAATTTATTCACTCCTAGTGTTTGGTGTGACTTTAATCCATAAATTATTATTTTTAATTAAATATGAATTTTTGTTTACTTTCTGCCTTCATAAAATCTTCTATATTTATTGAAGATAAATAAGGCATACGCGCAAAACGTAAGAAAAGCGCATTCACTTGTTAAACCGACTGCCTTTCCGTTACGAAGCATTTTCGCTTACCATTATTAATCATTTCCAGAAATCTCCTTGTCATCTCTATCACACCCCGTTTTACATTTTTTTAAATAATGTTGCTCCACTAAAGCATCAAATTTTGATAACGGTTACCAAATACTAAAATTAAGTCTAGCAATTTAAACTTATTATCTACATGGTTGCTTCTAGAAAAGAAACCTTTTAGCAAACATGAGCGCTTTTTAAACAACACCGCAACGCTTCTCATCAAAATCCGGCCGTGCTATGTAATTGTTTTTATCTGGCTGGTTTAATGAGATTCGAAAAAATAAAAAAATGCAGCTCAGGGAGAGAAGTTAATTGGATGAGTTGCGGAGAAAACGTTCTTGCTTAATTAATATGATGCCCGCAAAAACTTATGCGTGGTCCCCTTTGTTCTATTTTTTTTATCGCTAATTGCACTGCCATTTTACTAAGCTAATAACAAATTTTGTCCAAAACAAAATTGGATATCTGAAGATGAAGGAAATTTATTGGGCAAAGTAAATAAAATAGTTATTACAGTCTAATAATTTAAAAATTAATCAAAGAAAGATATTAAAGGTATATTTAAGCTCGGTCTTTCAAGATAATCAAACTTTATTGGATTATTGTTAATAAAGTATAGGTTTTGAAAAAAGAATCCTAATGACAGATTTGCCATACCAAAGATATAAAAATTAAACGTACGTAATTTAACTGGGAAATATAATCACGACTAGTTTTTGATGGTACTTTAATCCAAACAATATTATTATTATTTTTAACGTAAATATTTTTGTCTACTATCTGCCGTCCATAAAACTTTCATATTTATTGAAGATAAATTATGCATACGTGCAAAACGTAAGAAAAGCGCATTCACTTGTTAAATAGACTGCCTTTACGTTACAAAGCATTTTCGCCTACCATTATTAATCATTTCCCGAAATCTTCTTGTCATCTGTGTCACATCCCGTTTCACATTTTTTTTAAAAGTTGCTCCACTAAAGCATCGAATTTTTATAACGGTTAACAAAAACCGAAATTAAGTCTAGCAATTTATACTTATTATCTACACCGTTGCTTCTAGATAAGAAACGTTTTCAGCAAACATGAGCGCTTTTTAAACGACACCGCAGCGGTTTTCATCAAGACCCGGCCGTGCTATGTAATTGTTTTTATCTGGCTGGTTTGATGCGATTCGGAAAAATGAAAGAATAGCAACTCAGGGAGAGAAGTTAATTGGATGAGTTGCGGAGGAAACGTTTTTGCTTGTTTAATATGATGCCCGCAAAAAACTCGTGCGTGGTCCCCTTTGTTCTATTTTTTTATCGCTAATTGCACTGCCATTTTACTTAGATAATGACAAATTTGTCCAAAACAAAATTGGATAACTGACGATAAAGGAAATTTATTGGGCAATGTAAAGAAATAATTATTAGTTTAATAATTTAAAAAAATATTAAAAAGGTATGTCTGAGAGGGTTTTTAAGATATTAAATACTACTTTTTAACGTTTCTTTAAATAAGGTGTTAGACAATTGTATGTTTTCAATAATACTACTTTCGTAGTTTAAGAAACTACAGCTTATATACCTACTATGCGTCAGCGGAGCTTGTCAGATTTTTTACGGTTAAACAACTGCATTCAGATATTTGACATGTTAATAATAGGCTTGATAAATAAGTTCTTGTTGTTTAAAATTACAGCAGCTTCTTCAATTTTCCTTTTTTCCAGTAATTTTTTTATGAATAATTTTGGCCTCCGACCACTGTATGTGGTGATGTTTTAATAACGCATGTTTGGCCGCTCCCGATCTTGATTTAAATCCCAGACCACTTTGAGCAGCATTCTTACAATGACGAGATCGGACAACAATACATCTAATAACAACTTTATTTACCAGAATTCCCTGAGTGTGGTAAAATAACGTGGTAAAAAAGATACGGAACGAGGTGAAACGTCAAGATCGGGAGTGGCCAAACATGCGTGGTCAAAACATACAGTGGTCGGAGAATTTATGAATATAATTTTTAACAATTATTCCTGGATTTTAGTTTTTGAACATGATGAAGCTAATATTTATATTAGTTTCGTCTTCTTCTAGCTTCTTTTTCAGTTTATCCAAGGTAGGAACAACTCCGCTTTCATAAAGACAATATATTTTCCTTCTTATTAGGTCTTGATCACTATTGTCTATACGGTGAAATCAAAAATTACCTACGCTTTTGTCTTTTGTTCAATTCTTCACTATTAATAATAACCCTTATCGACGATATTGGAGTTTTTGTAAGTAGACAGGTTTCTTTTAAAACTTCTTGTTCAATAAGTCCCTTACTAATTAAAGTTCAATCCACATTTTTCACAACCTGTTTTGCATCTAATGACAACTGATTTCGACGCGACATAGTTATCTATATTCTCGTAAAACAACTTTTTTGAAACGCACAGTAAAAACGGTTATTCAACACTGCAACTAAAATATTAGCAGAAATATTTATATAAATGGTCAAAACTCAAGAGATATTTATACCTGGCCCATCCCTGTCATTATGAACTCATGGGTTTGCCCAATAACCATAGATCATAAAATCATTAAAGGTTTATTGGGGTATTGCCCAGTCAAAAGCCAAAACGATATACTTTGAGATAGACTATACTAAAATTTTAAACAAATAATAATCGTTCATTTAATGATAATTTTTATATCAGTTTTTGAATTTTTTTAAAATTTGGAGGACGTGTCCTCGCCTAAAAGAATATTATTTGACGTACAAGAAAAAAAATACTTTCGTAGGCATTAAAAGTAAATATTTTTTGAGAAGAAATTTGCGTCACTGCATTTTTCTGAAATAAAAAATGTTTTTTTAATTTTTATTTAGTTTGAAACAAATTTGATTTTTTTACTTTTTCTTAATTGATTTACGGTTTTTGCGTCAATAAGCACAAAACATAATAGTTGCAATAAAAGAGAACTTTCGGTAATATTGTGAATAACCTAAAGCTTTGTTGTCTATTTTTTCTGTAAGCTTGTACACGAAAAAAAAATTGTGACAGAAAGTAACACAATTGCATGAAATTCTACTATTATTTGTAGTAAAATAGAGGCCCGCCGCACATTGTAGCAAATGAAAAATATTGTTATTCAGGAAAACTTTTGCAATAACCACTACTAAATGTTTTGCGAAAACTGGACCACAAGCAATTGTTAATTATAAAATGCATTATTATAACGGTTATTACAATTCAATACTTCCTTTAGCACTGCTCTTTTGTATACTACATTACCAAATAAAGTAAACACTACACTACACAAAAGTAAAAACTATAGTTCTAACAAAAAATAAAAAAGGGAAAAATTATTTTTGGCTTGAAATTTCCTTGCACTACAAAGTTGCCCGATCTGGCAATAAAGATTTTTACATTTGTCAAGGGTTTCTTTCAGAGCTAAAGATAAAGTATTGTTTCCACTCTGTACTTCACAAATTAGGACATTAAAATCTGTCCAAGGATTAACACTCTAAAAGATGAACATCTAATTCCTAATCACTCTGTATAGCTTATACCTGGCCGACACAGAAAGATGACTTTTATTAGTACACCTTTTTTATGTAAAACATGTTAAAGAATCAGAATTTTTATCAGTAACCTGCAGAGTGGGTCACAAATCGTATTTTGGTTTTAATTATCATATCGCAGATGGCCGCGCCGCGCCGTCTAAAGCAATAATAAATCTGAGAGTAGTCTAGTGTAGCCAGTGTAGTTTAAACTGCCAAGGTTGTACGGTAGGTATAGGGGTCGTTAATACTAGAAGAAACTTATTTTCTTATTGCCGACGTTTTGATTTATTTTTAAATCATCATCAGGGCTCAAGAAGCTACTTCTTTACGTAAGTTACCTTAATATAAAAACATGCATGCATGCATGTAAATTCGGCATAAAAAGTGACGGAAACAAAAGTTAAAAAATTACAAAAAAAAACCTAAACGATCACATTAGTGCTGTTTTATTGAAACCTTTTTTTTAATTTGTTTTACTAAAGATTAAAACAAAAATGAATTACACTAACCAGAACTAATCATAATCCCCCAAAGTGAAAGTTTTGTATGACCGTCTGTAACGTTTCAAAACAATCAAATTACACGTCCCTGTGCTTTTTACTGTAGTCTCTAAAAGAGGTTCTGGTCGTGTTTTAAGTGTGTGTTTACCGATTTAATAGCAATAATAATAAATTAGAAAGCAAACAATAAACACTTATTTAAAAAAATTAAACCAACTTAAACACAAAAAAATGAAACCTTATTAAAAAATTTAAAAATAATACATAAATATAAAAACAAATTAAAAATGTAGTCCACTAATCACATAATATGCAATAAACTACTAAATGGTAATAACCAAATCAGCAAAAACTTTTTATATTTTTATACCATATATACCATTGTATTTTTTAAACTTTTTAGTAAGTTTTTTAAGTGGGTGTAATTTTTTTAGTGTTTATTAAAGGCAAAAACAACCAATAGTAAATATTATTAAGGTTTCCACATTTCGTAAAACCATCGATAGCCAACAAATAATCCTGGCAGTATATTACTAAATTCCTTAATTAAAGCTGTGTCCAAATAATTTTGCGGCTTGCCAATAATTCTGTGCGTGCCTTTGGTGTACCACGGATATTATATGAAGCTTTTGAAATTATGCCCCATTTGCAGCAATAAGTTTGTGTTTGTGAAAAAACCCTTTGACCAGTATTATTTTTAGCATTTGCTTTGAGTAGTTTTTTTTTGGTTACGAGTTTTAAATCATTAAATACTATATTTTTATTCTTAGTAACTAGTGGCGTTGCGTGAAGCAAAATCAATTAGGCTAGGCAAGTCGTATCCGCTAGGCCCCTTTTTTCTCGACAATGATCGTGTTAAAAAAATATTGAGAAGCAAAAAAAATCCTTACCTCTTCACGATGTTAAGGCGTAGGCGATATTGTATTCGCGCCCCTTTTTTCGACAATGATCGTGTTAAAAAATATTGAGGAGCAAAACAAAAAATCATCAATCCATTTAAACACAATTTTCCGCTTTTTTATACATAATACAATTATGCGGAGGCCCTTTATGACAAATTACAATAACAGATAAAAAAAAGGCTGCACCTTTATTCCATTCATTTATATGTTATATCCGTATGTCACATTTTATATCTTCACCTTGCTGCAAGGCCCCTCCAGGCGTGAGGTCATAGGCGACCGCCTACTTCTAGCTGCTACTGCTTATGACAGCATACAGACAAATGTTTAAAGTCTAATGCTGCGTCTTGCAACAATTCGCCGCGCCGAATAGCGCACCACATAGCCTCACATAGCGAGGACGTGGACGTAGAACCCGGAATTCACGTCGTTTCAAGGGCTTGGCAAATGATTTTGTGGTGATCTCACAGCTTGTCGGTTTTTTTGCATCAAAGCAGGGCGTAAATAGGTTGGTTTGTTTGGACGGATATTTGGCGAGTTGTTGCAAGTCTGGACGCTGTTTTTACATAAGTTCTTACAACTACTTAATTCTTCTTATTTGTTTATAAGTTATTATAACTACTAATTTTTTTAAATTATAACAAAGACAGTTACAGTAAGTATTTACAACACTTTAAAACACTTTGAAAAATATTGTCAGACGAGAAAATAGCTTATCAGGACGTCAGCATTAAAGTCAGCAAGTAGATATAACTATTTGTCTAAAAATTAAATTAAAAACATTAAAAAATTAAAAGTGGAAAAAGTGTATTTTTAATTTTTTTAATTATCTAGAAAAAAATATTAAAAGAATACTATTATCTATCCGGAATTGAATTCGGAACCTGTCGCTTATGGGTCAGCACTCGTAACTATGGAGCCAAGGAAGAACTTGAATACATTTTTTAAACCTTGATATTAGGCTTAAAAATAAGCCGTAATTATAAATTATTAATCTCTTAACTATTTCTACTTTTTCTAAAATTTTCAAGTTTGTTCCATCTTCAATACATGCATACTTTAATTGGTAATACTTTAGTTTTTTGTTTTTGTTTTGTTTTATACAGGGGCTCCAAAAGTACAAAAATGTGAAAATGGACCAAGAAAAAACTGCCTTTTTAAATATTCCAAAAAATGTAGATTAAAAATGTATTTTGAAATTAAATAAGAATTCAATTTTGAAATTTCACATGAAATATACAAAAAAAATACTATGATATTTTTATTTATTCATACTTTACACCGATTTTACTAAATTTTCACATTTTTATATTAAAATATATCTAAAAACTTTGACAATAAATAAATCGTTTATTGAAACCAGGTTAATTGTGTAAAAAGGTGTAAAACAATAATTTAACAAATATGATGCCAAAAAAAAATGTTTGTTTTTTTTTGATAGCCTGTGAATTTAAGAAATGGGATCCTTATCTATTTAAAACTTTTTTATTTGACATTTTGCTGAGTTATTAAAAATAAAAGCAGTTTCCTCCTTATTCATTTTTACATTTTTGTGCTTTTTGGAGCCCTTGTTTAAAACAAAACAAATTTCTAAGGTAAATCTTGTTTTTTAAAAAGCAAAAGCATTGACCATACACGTGGACATGTTGTATAGATTAATTAGGATTATGCATTTAATTTAAAACATTTTACTTTTTAATTAATTTTGTAACTTTACTCACTATACATTTAAATATTTAATAATTAGGTACGCTATGCATTTCTAATTAAAATAAATTTATTAACAAACATACCTTTGTATAAATATTTGGAAAAATATACAAATTTTTTTGTGTCTTTAATATTTTTAGTAGCTTTCTTAATTTTCAAAAAATAAAATAAAATCCACTAAACTGCATAATCCTGGACCATACAAAAACATTGGGGTATTTTTTTTAATTAGGTGTAATATAACTTCTTATTAGCAATTATCTAATAACAACAACAAATAATAAGTAAAATACCGTTTTTATGTTATTAATTTTACTAAAAAGTGTTTTAGAAATTTTAGGATATTTGAAAAGTTTAGCATCCTGTAGCTTGAGAACAAAACGTTTAAGGACTTATGTTTACATAAACTTTTTTCATAAAAGTAGAAATACGCCTTTTAATTTTCTTACCGCAATTAGAAAACATCCTGTATATTAATTTATTAACTTAGTATTATTTAACAATATTCTAAATTTATTTAATAATAATTATATGTTGTACTTGGTAATAATAAATAAAAAGTTTATTTAGTAAAAAACACAAAATAAAACAATGGCAGAATAATAAATATTTGCCTAATAAACAGAATGTTTGCATATCATTTAATTTAAATGTTTAATTAGGTTTTTTTAAATTGATTATATTATCATTAAATTTCAACTGTTTTTATTATTAAATTTAAAAATATATGCCAAAGCAACAATTATAAGTTTTTAAATAATTTATTTTGAAATAATTTTTATGTTTACCAAAAACTGCTCTAATTAGTACATAAGAATTAATAAACAAAAACAAAATATGTTTTTTCCGCAACGTAAACAAATTTAACATTTAATTTTGTTGAAAGGTAAGTAGAATGTGACTTTGACAATTACTTTTTCCCCAAGAAAAAAGTTGATACTTTTTTCTTGCATATACTATACACATTTTATTACACAAAACCTAGATTTTCTTTAAATTAAAAGTACAATTAGACTTTTGATAACTTTTTCATATTCAAAATAACTACTAAAAAAATACTTATATTTAAGTTTTTAATTTAAATCCGTTAAATTACAAAAATCCATTGACATATACAGGTTGAGCTAAATAACCTAACACATAGGCAATGTGAGAAAAAGAGACAATCTAACTAAATTCTGTCATGAAAACATGCGTGACTAATACTGCTTGTTTTGTTATTCTATTACTCGCTAATGTACCAAAACCGCTTGCTCAAGCAGTATCTAATAATCACTTTATAAAGTTGTCCATAGCAACTTACTCTAATCATTTTACACGACGGCGACGACCAGTTTACCGCTTTAAATTTTATATCAATAACCTTTAATATATCGTAATAACCCATGTTATTAACATAAAATCATCAAGTTGTTTCTCTTGCGCAGCTTTGAGCGTGTCCCGACCCACAACAATTCGCAACAATTCGCCCTTAGAACGACGTGAATTCCGTCAGCGCTATTCGGCGCGGCGAATTCTGCGAAGTCTGGACGCAGCTTTACAGAAAAAATGGTGTTTTGTATACCCAAAAATTTTAGACTTTAGTCTCGCGGTTTATTGTCTCCTTCGCTTCGCGTCGGCAAACAACACAACCTCAAGCTAAAATCTGGACCTTTTTACTTGTAAAGATCAATTATTCAATAGTAAAAAAGCCACAAGCCTCATAAGGATGGCAAACAACTATCGCCGTCTAAACGCGTCGTTTAAACAGTGTGCGAGCAACAAAAAGGATAATAATTGAAAGTGGGACAGAAGTGATGACTCTTGGCATTTTTATTATAGACATTTAGTCTAAAATAAATTAATATTTAAATGTAAATACAAAATTTAAACAGTAATGGATTAGCCTGACGCTAAGTCATAGTTATAGGTCACTTAAAACCGCACTACAAAATATACCAAACAACGACCAATGGACCAAGTTTGTTAACGTTTGAGCTGTTGTCCATCAATACATCACAGTAAAAGCGCTAAATTTAATTTTCCCTCTAAACTTACTAACCTACAGTTATTATTGGATAGGCTTGTAAGGATTTCGTAATATAACTTTTTAAATAAATATACAATAAATACATTTCTATCGTTTTTAGATATGATTAAAAGTAAATATGTTCAAATTATTAGTTTGTGTCTAAACCTCGTCGTTTAAACGGTGTGCGAGCAACAAAAAGGATAATAATTGAAAGTGAGATAGAAGTGATGACCTCCTGGCATTTTTATTATAGACATTTAGCCTAAAATAAGAAATTATTATTATTTAATGTAAATACAAAATTTAATCGTATAGATTAGCCTGACGCTAACTCATAGTTATAGCAGGTCACTTTAAAAACCACACTTACAAAATATACCAAACAACGACCAATGGACCGTTATTTGTTAACATTGTTATCAATACATCACAGTGAAAGAGCTAAAATACTGTTTGCCAAATTTAATTTTTTTACTCTAATCTTACTAACCACAAGTTATTATTGCTTATACGCTTTATTCTTGCAATATAACTTTAAATAAACAATGAATATATTTCTATCGTTTTTAGATATGATTAAAAGTAAATATGTTTAAAAATTATTAATTTTGTTTTAAAGCTAAATTCTTAAAATGTGTGTTATTTGTCAAGCCTGGCAACGCCGCCTTGTGGTTTTTACTCTATCGTAAACTAAACATGAATGAACTCTTCCTGACGCTTGCGAATGACGCCCTCTTTGTCGTTTCTGTTGGTTTCTGTCATTTGAGAATATGGCCAGTGGCGTAGGTAGGGGTATCGGGGCCCATGCTATCTCAGTAAATTAATTTTTTTGTTAAAAATAAGAGCAAAAAAGTCCTTATCTTCAAACGGGGCCCTGTTCAATATATTATATAGTTTGTGCGGTCGGGGACCTTTTACTTTTTCTTAGTCAACATGTAGCACAAAAACTTTCCTCTTTCTATATGTACACCCATTTTGGGGGCCTCTTCTAACTGGGGGTCCGGGGCGAACCATCCCACCTCGCTAAGCTGGTGAATTTGGCAAGCCAAAAGTGATCAAATAAGGCGTTTTTTGTTGATTAAAAAGTGAATATGGGTACTCATTTACGCCCCTCATTTTTCATAGGTAGGTAGAGACATTTAATTTAGAGGCGTCACTTGATGTTTTTTAATGTCTTTAACAGCTTACAATCATCGAATATTTAAACTTCGTTTAAGGTTGGCCAGTGATCCAGAGTGTAGAAATATATAAACTCGAGCTTTAGAATTAGAAAATAAAGTTTTACTTAAAAACCTAAAAATATGTAGGGAACATTTTAGAGGCACAATTAGAAGTGCCTTCTGCCTTTTAAAGATAGATGCAATACTGGGAAAAAAATTGCATGACCTTTTGCTTTAACATTGAACGCTATTTTGTACATTTTATGATTTTATACTTTAATCAAGTGTCAGAGTATTATAAACTTTTATGTTGTACACTTGCTTTTATATCGTTTTTTTGTTATATTAAATATAAATTATTAAAATAAATGGGATTTTTTATCATCATTTATATGTCAAATTTGGCATAAATTTGCTATATCTAGAACAGGTCGGCTAATTTTTAAAAGCAAACTGACCTTGAGCAGGTAATCTAAAGACCTTTAAAACGAGGTGCCACATGACCCACCTTTCTATTAGAAAGAAAAAGTTGACAACGCCCCCTTGACAAAAGGCCTCTTGACCATAAAATATTTATTTTCAAAAAGTAGTTCAAGTGACACCTTTTTTACCCAAATTTAATCTAACTTCGATATCTTGTCCCGTTCAATAATTAAGAGGGAGGGGGCACTTTTAAAATCCTCATTGTGCATAAATTCTTTTACAATTGCTTTTTTTAGTTTATGGTTAATCTTACATATTTTTTAGTACATTACCCGAGTTGTTATCAAATTTGTTGAAGACTTTATGGATGCGGTGTATACCTAATAAGAAATGATATCAATAAAATCAATATCCTTAAGTTATATACAACCAAAGTATAAGTAAATATCTAAATTGTAATAATATACAAAGAGAAATAAATATTATAACACAAAAGCCAAGTATTAGAAAAAAATATGATTCAAACAAATGTGCTTTATCATTATAGCTACAAAATAACATAAATCAGGTTTCTTTATATGTTTGGGTTTTGTGTTATAATTTCTATGTAATTTTGTATAATTATTGAAATTAAAATATTTATATTATAAAAACTGGTATTTAATTTTTTACTATCAATATTAAAAATCATTATTTATACGATTAAAGGCTGGTAATGCTACGCCTCTGGTGCATACTATCGACCAAGGTTAAAAAGTAAGTCCGCCATTTTCATTCAGCCCTCTCTTCACCCCCTTTACCTATCGAGATTGTTGGCTTAATGATTATCATAAAATTATGAATGAATCGCTTGATCCATGTGTCGTTGATACCAAATTAAATATAAGTTGTCCTTACTCTTCTACCACAACTGCACATAATTTTGATTACGTTCAAGTTTTCTTTTCATAAGTGTAAATAATTATTATTGTACTCTAAGCCGTCATAAGTGATTTTGTTTAAATTTAAAATAACTTAAAATTATTTTTCTGCTAAACATTCATATTATTAATACATATAACGTTTTTTACTCTTTCAAACAAATCAATTATTTATAACAAATTATTTTTCATTTAACACAAAAAAATTAAAATCGAATTTAACGCTTCAAAATACATACGAATACACAACACCTCTAGATCCTAGACCTATTGTAAATAAACACTTTAATTCTAATTTGGGATATTTGACATTTTAAAAATACAGGATACAATTACTTTGATTTCTTGAACATAAATTATACATATACATTGTGCCTAGTTGTTAAAAATAAAAACACCAAAAAAAAATAAGATATTTTAAATATTTCCCATTTTAAGAGTTAAAAAAAAACATTACTTTATTAACCTCAAAATTAAATTTTATTTAAAAAATACGAAACTATGAACTAGGTTAAATAAAAAAATAATAATATTATTATCTTGTTGTATTGGCAATAGATTTTTATAATATAATTTTTACAAAGTATGTGTCTTAACTTAAATGCAATATCCTAAGAGGTTTTCTGAAACTTGCCGTTCCCTGGAGAATCTTAAACAAGTCAATCTTTCTAAATCCTCCAAAACAGTATTTAAAAAATGTGTTTTCAGGCTAAAAGAGATATCGGAAGTCAGTTTATATACTTTATGAGAAAAAGGGGAAATTTTATCGTTTAAATGTTCCCTGATATAGAACACAAACTTTTAGTCTAAGCAGCATATCGAAAAAAACGGCAAAATCTGACGGATATTGCAAAAAGCAAGAAAATTTGTACGTGATTTGTATACAAACGTTAAATTAATTTGATCTGCTTTCCTGACATATTAATTTAATATTTTTATATATATATATTAATGTATAATATTATTTAAACAAAAACATAAATTAGACTCTGATCCCAAAATTGTCTTTTAACTTCGCTGCAGTTATTTTCTACCAAGTAGATACCAACCCTCACAATAAAATCTTATACTAAAAATTTGGATTATACTAGACTTTTTGCAGTTTTATAATCTCAGAGCTAGCTTAACGCCTAACAAGGTAGATATTTCTTCTTTATTTATTTTTTAAGATCCACAGCAGACTTCGTGTCCAATGAGAACTTTATTTTTACTGTAGGGCTAGCAGGATTTTCCCTAAGCACTTATATCAATTATTTACCAATTTCTCTGGGTCAAGACATTGGAAACAAACAACTACAAATTTATTTTTTAAACACAAGGCGACATATGCAAAAAAAGAGATAAAAAGAAATAAACTTTAAATCTGGGTGTTGTCATCTTCGAATGGTACATTTTAAGAAAAGGGAATGTGTGGCACATATTTTATTTAATTTAACGGCATATTTACCTACACTTTTATCCTGTAACTTTTTGCAATAAAAATTAAGGTTACTTTTCATAAGTGGCAATTATTACTGAACTCTAAGCCGTGATAAGTGATTTTGTTTAAATTTGAAATCTTAAAATGATTTTTCTGCTAAACAGTTATATTATTATTCTAACGTTTTTTATTCTTTTAAACAAATAAATTAATTAAAGTTGAGAGCAAGTAAAATATACAAAAAAATATAGGGTGTTTAGGAACAACGAAGTTTGCAAAAATTTTATTAAAATATTTTCCCTAAAAATAAATGCTCAATGTAAAAATAACATTGCAAAAAAACACTAAACAATATATATATATATATATATATATATATATATATATATATATATATATATATATATATATATATATATATATATATATATATATATATATATATATATATATATATATATACATTTAAAGCCACGTTTCAATGGGTAATATTTTTATTTAAGTGTATCACATATAAAAAAAGGGGTTCATGACAGCACACTTAATAGTAACCACAACTACTTAGTAAATAAACAATATTTTCTGAAGAATGGTCTTGGTTTGTTATTTAAATTTATAAGTAAACTTAGTAAGTTTTTATTTTAAATAACCAAATAAATTTAACATTGCCATATTAGTAAAATAAATAATGTTTTTTTTTTCATTAAGAAAATAATAAAATATGGATTGTAAGGTAAAACTTTACAATAAACGTTTTGCTAGTAAATTATTTGGACGTAAGTTTTGTATTAATTTAAAATTAAAATAAGGCACATTTACTCTTAATGCAAAAAAGTACAGGTTTACCGTTTATATTTCCAGAAATTTTAAATAACTTTGAAACAAACAAAGTAATTTGAATGTGTTTTTTTAGAGTTTGCAGCAACTACGAAAAGTCTTTTTGTTTGTCTTGATATTTTTAATTTAATAAATAATAATATTTTAATTTGATGTCGGTATAATACGGTATACCAGGTGGGGTCTCCAACAAATTTGTTAGACAAGCTATAACTCCTAGAGTACTAGACATATTAAAATGAGATTTAGTATAGGTAAACGGTATAAGCAGCGGAAAGTTTACGCATATTTTTCACGTCCAGTAACTTTTGGTTTTTACCGAAAATGACACATCCTGAATGTTTAAATGAAACACCCTGTTTAATTTAACATGTCTGGATTCGTGAGACAATTTTAAGTCGGAATGTGACATTTTAAAAAGTTTTTAAGCCTACTTGATTTTTTAGAGCCATTTTATTTTTAATGTTGCATCTAGGTGACCATGATTGGGCGCAAATTAATCTAGTGACCCTAGGTAATGTTAATAAAATGTTGTAAAAATATAATCGCAAAGTTTAAATGACTAATATGAAATATAGGAATAAAACAATTAGGCAAATTGACATTTTCGTATCTAATTTTTTTAATGGCAACCCTTTTTGGACAAGCATTTTTTGAATAAAGAATTTTTTGACGAACCTAATAATACCAATTTATTTGCGATTGAACTAAAAAATCATAAATAAAGGATCAGAGCCACCAAGATGCTATAATACAAATGGCTTTTAAAAAATCAAGTAGGCGTAAAAACTTGTTAAAATGCCAAATTACTATTTATAATTGTATTAGAAAGTCAAAAATTCAAAATTGGAGTAATTTTTGGTTAAACCGGAAGAAATTAAAAAGTGAGAAATATGCAAAACTCTCCTCTTTTTATACCATTTATAGTGAGGACAGTTTAACAGAGCAAATTTAGTACCCTTTGGAAATAATACAAATAAACATAAAAAGGCCGCCTGCAATCGGACTATTTTATAGAAAGGCGCCACTATCCTTTACAGCGACACGCCGATATACTATGGGATAGAAATCCATTATTTTGGCCAAAAAGCAACTTTAAAATTTTATTGTCTCATGCTGTGTATTTCAAAGTATATACTCCAAACTACATGTACACAAAATTATAAAACCATTTGACGACTATTAGGGTAATAAGAAGCTTGAAAATGTATTTTAAAAATAAATGGAAATCATGCAACTAAAAATAGTTGAGTATTAAATAAAGTGTTTAAGCTCTGTCAAAAAATTTGCAATAATTTATATTATTCTTACCCATGTAAACATAAATATAAAACATTGTGATCTATCTTAGATGATTTTTATTAAAATAGTTTACTAAAAAAACATAAAAAATTTTAAATAATAAGAGCTATTGTTGTATTTTCAATGCAATGTCTTGCGAAGTCTCGCTACTTTTGTCAAAGATGTTTTTACCATTTTCTTTACAGTTTTTGTACTAACAATTGCCTTGCTTTTTTTTGCTACTTCTAAGTGTAAGGACAGATACAAGTTTTCTTTTTTATAATTTACAAGGTTTTTCATTAAAGAAATTAATGTAATTTTGTCCTGCAGTGTATATCTTAAAAACAAAAGCATTCTAATGAAAGAACGGCTTTTACAGAATCTACCCAACCAACCAGCGTTTTAATTTATTTTATACGTTGAAAAATAAAACAGTTGTGGAGATGCAACTTTATTACGCTTCTAAGGATAATTAAAAATTATTCTTCAAATTGGAATGGATGGTCATATTTCCGAAACTAATTGAGATAGACACATTAAATGTAGTATTTTTTAAGCTATTAACAAGATCTTTTGGGTAGTGATATAATATAAAGAGTATATCATTTAAAAAATTATACCTATTGTCGTACCCTCTATATCATATGACATACATCCGATTACTGATAAGAAAACTACCGAATTAACCAAACAAGCTAATATTTTAGTTTATTTTGTACAACAAAAAATAATAATGTTAATGGAGGTGTAAATTTATAATACCATAAGTATAATAAGTTTTATGTTTCCAAAAACCATCTGTAATAATGCATTTTTTTAAAATATTTTTCCAGTAAAAGAGCACCTTATTTTAAGTTAGGTTGGTAAGTTTCAGAATTTTGGCCAAAATGCCTAAATGCCTATTGAGTACAGAAATCTTCTTCTCACAAACATAATTTTTTATAGTGTAAATTGGTATTATACAGTTTATGTAACTTTTGCATTGGTAGTTATTTGCCGTTTGTAACTAATTCGAGTTTGGGATTAAAATCGATTTTTAACGATTAAGAGTGAACATAAGGTTCGTGTACTTTTCGATTTTTTTATTAAATTTACACAGATATAAGAGATAATTTATTTGTGAGGCTTTAAACTTTTTCCCGACTAATCGCGTATTCAATGTAGATGAGACTGGTCTCAGTGTTGTACAAAATAAAATAGCTGATGTAGTTGGTCGTAAGGGTAAAAGGCAAATTGCCTCTTTAACTTCAATAGAGAGGGGTTCTTTAATTACTTTGATAGCCTGCATGAGTGCTGGTGGAGATTTTGTACCACCAATGCTCATTTTTCCTAGGAATAATATAAACATTCAATTAATGAAAGGTACCCCTCCACGATCAATATCGGCAGTTCACCCTAGCGGATGGGTCCAGGCTACGTCGTTCGCTCAGTGGTTCAGACATTTTATGAACACGGTAAAGCCTTCTGCTTCTTCAACTGTTCTCTTAGTTTTATATATAGAAGTTGTTAATATGGCAAGAGAAAATCATGTGGTGATAATCTCATTACCCCCTCATTCAACCCATAAATTACAACCTCTCGACAAAACTTTTATGGGTGCGTTAAAGATTTACTACAGTGAGGAAATTAGACAATGGATTCGTCACAACCATCGGCCATTATGGCAATACGATATTGGCGAACTGTTTGGAAGGGCCTATCTCAAAGTTCAAACTGGAGAAATTGCATTGAATGGATTCCGCGCTAATGGAATTTATCCGCCTAATAAAAATATTTTTTTAGAAGCAGACTTTCTTGCTGACGAAATAGAAACACCAGAACACTGCACCGCCGAAACTGACTTGGCTAACGCCACGAATCATTTCCCAGCTTCACCATCAAGCACATCTCAATCAGATGTAGAGCCATCCAGTCAAGAAAACATTCAACCTAGACTATCTAGAATGCAAAAAAAAATGTTGTCACCCTTTGATATTTCGCCAGTTCCGATATCTAGAAAGAAAACAACTAATAGGGGTAGGAAAGCATCACAAGCAGCGGTAATTACTTCATCCCCTTACAAAGACGAATTGTTAAGCATTGCCAATAAAAACAAGCAAAATGTTAAATCTGTTTCAAAACGGGTCCTTTCTCAATCAAGCGAAAATATCTTGTTACCCACAATATCAAAGAAGAATAAAAACCGCAATCGGTAGAACAGTCTGAAAGTGAAGATGATGATATCCAGTTAACGTTAGCGGATGATGACTTAGATATGGATGATATGCCTGGACAAAAGAAACCTGATGATATAGATGCTGAATGTATATTTTGTGAAAGTAAAATTTCTGAAAACCGCAAAGGTGAGCCTTGGGTTCAGTGTCTAATGTGCAATTTGTGGTGCCATGTTGATTGTGCAGGCGCTGACAGAGATGATTACGTTTGTATTGAATAAAAATATGTTATTTTTTTAACTGTTCTTGGTTTTTTCCAATTTTAAACTTGAATTACGCGCTCAAGTTAAAATTGCAGATAGTTCTTTCAGTAGCCCATATTTGTATCACGTTAACAATTACTGCATTAATGACATTCTTATTTAAAGACATTAAAGTTGAAAAAAAGCGTAAAACATTATATAACTGTCGGCAGATTGTTAGACTCAGTTTTGCTTACCTGGTAAGAAAAAGTTAGCAATATATGTCAAACATATGTCAAATATACTTATTAAAACCAAATGGTAGCCCATATTTGTAGCCTCTCGTCTATCATTTTGATATGTCAATACTCTAGAAGTTATGGCTTGTCTAATAGATTTGTTAACACCCGGATGGTATTACATTGTAATGTATTGCTAATTGACCTGGACAAACATTAAACTAACCAGAACGAACCAAAACCTATTGAAAATATGTAGATTTTCGTCCGATCAGAGAGCGAAGAATTGTTTAATAATGAAAATTTGCGGCTTCTCGCAATATTAGCAAATGCTTAAAAAGTAATTAAGCCCTATATCGTAAATATAATTTTGAAAATTGAATAACATATAGCTTTGTTGCCATACTTTTTTTTAAATCTTGTATGTGGCCAATTTTTATTGTCAAGTACAGTGAAGTAGCTAGGGCAGCAGGGGCCCTGAGGCAAAAAAGCAAAGTGGAACGCCTAAAATTTTAAAGAGCAAAAATTAAGGTTCTTATTACTTTTTGGGTTTCTTTAACTATCCATTTTTTACACATCTTTATTTATACTAACAAACACCTCCAAAAATTTTAAGAGCAAAAAATGGTCCTTTCCTTTACTTTCTATCGCATTAGTTTTCAGTAATTTTGTACTTACCCCGAGGGTCCTTTTTCAACTCCAAGGGCGCCCCTAAGCTTGGGGGCCCCGGGACACTGCCTCACCTAGCCCCATAGTAGCTACGCCACTGGTCAAGTAATACTCTTCATTGTTACGGAGTCATTTAAGATGGTCATAGCTTTTGAAAATCATTTTTGAAGTTCGGAAGGAAATGAATATTGAAAATACAGAAATATACCGGGTGACGAAATTACTATCCAGCAATTAATTTTCTCAGTGCAACCATATAGTTTTCAAATTTAGGGACGTTATATTGAATTACCGGATGCCAATTTAGGAAAAATAATAGCATCTGTGTATTACTTCCGGTTTAATCGGAGTGATATAAACTATTTTTCAATGAAACACCTGTATATTTTTTAGGATTTGAATTCTATACAACTAGACTACTTTTGGTCTTGGAGGAAATGGCGTTTGAAAATTTCCAAACGACAGCACAGAAATGCAGTTTTATGAGAGAACAAATGAACATCACAAAAATTGAAAATGCTTAAAATAGTTCTTCTAGAAGACTCTACCTTAAGAGACCATTATAATACTACTTCCTGTTTAACCGGAAGTGCTGTAAAATTTGATATTTTAAGTATGATAGCCCTGGTAATTTTAATGAAACACCCTATATATGTTTTAAGATTTAAATTCTTCAAGCTGTTTCTGATATAAAACCTAAAAAACACCCATAACCTATCTTTTTTAGTTTTAGAGAAAACGGCGTTTGAAAAGGTTTAGACGTCGACACAATATTTATAAAGCTTTTTGTTGTGAGGTCGTTCGGACCTTTTCAAACGCTGTTTTCTCTAAAACCAAAGAAGATAGGTCATGAGTGTATTTTAGGTTTTATATCAAAAATAGCATAAAGAATTTAAATCCTAAAAAATATATAGAATGTTTTATTAAAATTACCAGGGCTACCACCTTACAAGTTCAAATTTTATAGCATTTCCGGTTAAACAGAAAGTAGTATTTTAATAATTTCTAAAGGTAGAGTCATTTAAAAGAACTATTTTAAGCATTTTTAATTTTTGTTATGTTCATTTGTTTTCCCATAAAACTGCATTTTGTGCTGGAAATTTTCAAAACCAAAAGAGTTATGTTATGGAAATATTTAAGATTCTGCACTAAAGAAAATAAATTGCTGGATAGTAATTTTTTGTCCCCTGGTATAAGGGGTGTCGTATCCATTTCCATCCAAATGGGTAAAAATATGGACAGCCACCCTGTGTAAAAATATAGCCCATTGTCGGGTCAGCTTTAAATAGCTTTTCATTTAACAAATTCTCTTTATTAGTGGCAAAAGGATGTAAAAGTTATTTATTTATACATTTAAATTATTTGTAGGTAATTTTTGCTAATAAAGACAACCATTAAATCCATATAGTCATGCAAAATAATATGTTAATACCTAAAATTTTCCGATACGGTATTGTAAAACTATTTTTTTTTAAATTTTATTTTACTTAACACATTTTTAACTAGAAACTTAACGGAATGAACATCATTGTAGGTAACTTAATGAAAAATAATGCAATATTCCGTATATACCTGAACGTATAATGAATATTTTTACCGTGACAAAAAATAAAAAAATCTTTTTATCCAATGCTTTTTTACTGCTTCACAACCTATTTGAGTTATTTGACTTTTTATATTGAAAACAAAAGTCCCTTTATTTAAAAGCAATGTTGTGTAACAAACGAATTTTTTAAGCAAAAACCTTTACAGAATAAAGCGCTTGTAAAATTCTAAAAATTATGCAAAGCTAAACGAAAATACATTTCATAAGTCAAAAGGGCTTTTTTCTTAAATCTGGTTATTCACTTTTAAGACTTAATATATATATATATATATATATATATATATATATATATATATATATATATATATATATATATATAATATATATATATATATATATATATATATATTTCAAGCTAAAAAAAATTTCAACCTCATAAACAACGTATTAAATATACATCCAAAATTTTTATTTTTAACGCTGAAAAAAAATAAAAATAAAAATACTGAAACTAATAATTCATTTTAAGGTAAAGAATTCCAAAATAACTTTAAAACAAAAATTAAATATACCGGGTGTTGCTCCGTCGAGCGGGACATAGGGAATACCATGTAAATTTTGAAGTGATCCAATATTGGCTACCCTAATTATTTTAGAAAAAAATGCTATTAGGATTTATTGAAGAGCACAGTAAGTTCCACCCAAAATGAAAATTTGAGCATTTTTCAACCAACCAGTAAAGAGTAAACTGCTTAATACTTCTGCAACGTAGTATCTCATTATGCACCCTGTACTCTAGAAATCAACAATAAAAACACCATATCGATTTATCAGTGACAATTTAGATCATTAATTTATAATGTCATTGCCAAAACTGAACAATTTTATACGGGAATTTCAAAAGAATCCTCGCATTTCATTTTAGTTTACAGCTAATTCCAGCACATGCACTCACAGTTACGCAAGACAATAAAACAAATAGTAATTTTCTAGAAAACTGCGGCAACTCTGATATTGACGAAATTTGGTATACGGGGGTTTTGGGGCGTTGATCACAAATCTGAAAGAATTTTTGGCGGAAACATTTCGTTCTTGAGATATTCATCATCAGACTTGAAATTAAAAACTAATCCTATTTTTTTACAATATTCCCCTCTTATGCACACAATTCTTGATTTAAAGTTGGAATGGCACACAATATTTGATTTTTATCTTTTAAAACCCCGTTTTTTTACGTATATTACATTATTTTTGCATTAAATCGCATAGGTATACTTTGACTCATTTCAATCGCAGTGTGCCATGAAGCCCTATGTGTATGAATGGTTGCCGCATTATCAAAGACAAGCCATGCAATTTAATGTAAAAATAATATTAAAAACGTAGAAAAAAAGGGGTTTTAAAAGGTGAAAATCAAATATTGTGTGACAGTTTAGCTTTAAATCAAGAATTGTGTGCAAAAAGAAGGGGGAATATAGTGAAATGAGCTTAGTTCAAATTTGAACTTTGATGATGAATATCTCGGAGAACGAAACGTTTCCGCCAAAATCTTTCAGATTCGTGATCAGCGCCCCAAAAACCCCGTATATCAAATTTCGCTAAAATCGGAGTTGCCGCAGGTTTCTAGAAAATTACCAAACAAATTTTTCTACATTTAGAAATCAATTTATGACGAAAATATCAGGATTTAATCAAATGTTCAAATATTCCTCCATTAACTGCCAGACAATAACCCAAACGATTATAAAACTCATTTCTTACGTTGGCTAGTTGGTACATCCATATTCTGGCACATTCAGCGGAAATAGCATTCCTTAGCTGGACTAAATTTTCATATTTTTTATTGGTAGCTTAGTTTTTAAATGTCCCCATAGAAAAAAATCGTTTGGCGTAAGATCACGTCGATTTTCTTTACATTTGCAATTATTGATTATTGTGTCTGTAGTTTCATATTTTTATCGTCCGTTCTATTGTCGATTTACTTGGTATTGGCCTATTGGGAAAATAGGCTGCAAACATGTCCGCTACTCTTCGATAACTATTTCCCTGGTAAAACCATTTTATAATAGTGATTTTTTCTTGATTTAAGTAGTTCATTATTTAAGAATGATGTGACATTGATCTGACAACTTGAGAGTAAGAGGTTAAATAATTTTTCCAGTATTTTATTATAAACTTCTAATAATACAAGGCGGGTAAGAAGATAGGAGATTCTGTAACTTATTTTAGCATTTATCTCTTAGCTGGCGGACTGAGAAGAGCTGAAATTTGTACACTGGGTATAACTTTTCGTGCTCTTTAAAAATCCTAATTATATTTTCTTCTAAAATAATTAATAAATTTACATGGGATTTCCTATGTCCCGCTCGACGGTATACGCTTTTGAGAAGACACTTCTTATTTAATAAATTTTGTTTTAGTTGTTTTAAAAATACGAGCATAAAAAAATCTAATTGGCAATCATTGTTGTCCAATATGATATATTATTACACAATGTACCTGTTTTTTTTAATATTTTGAAAAAACAACAACATTTTTTTGCTTGGTTTAAGATGCTTAAGGCTGTAATAAAAATTGCCCCATAATAAGGTTGGTTTAAAATTTTGAAAGTATTATTTTAAAAAATTTAAAAAAAAATGAAAAATATATATTTTTGTTATGCCGAATCGCTTATTATTATTTGAAAAAATAAATTGTAAACCAAAATAAATGTTTTAAAATTTTTGTCGTAAACTTTGTATCTTATAACTAGGTACATTACTGTTCTTATCTTAAATATTTCTCTTTTGTATTGCAAAAACACAACAACAACAAAAGCTCTTCTTCTAAAGGTGCCTATCGTCTAATGATGTTGGCGACCACATTGGTCCATCTTACCCTGTTCACTGCAGCTCGGAACAGGTCAGTTGATGTTAGGCCGGTCCATTTTCTAAGATTGGCCAGCCAGGATATACGCCTGCGTCCGGGGCCTCGCTTGCCCTCAATCTTGCCTTGCAAGATGAGTTGTAAAGTTGGTACTTATTATTCCGCATGATGTGGCCAAAGTAAGTCATTTTTCTATTCTTTATGGTAGTTATAATTTCTTTGTCCTTTCCGAGTCTTTCGAGAATCGTAATGTTGGTTGTATGGTGGATGTACGAAACTCGTAGTATGCGTCGGTAGCACCACATTTCAAATGCCTCTAAGCGTTTTGCTGAGGCCTCGGTAAGACTCCAACTTTCTACCCCATAGAGAAGTACACTAAACACGTAGCATCTAAGAATTCTCATGCGTATGTTGATGCTCAGGGAGAGGTTACATAGTACTTTTTTAAGGCGTTTAAAAGCACTTCTGGCTTTTTCAATTCTAGTCCTTATTTCATAACTGTGATCCCACGTGTCACTGATATTGCAGCCCAGGTAACATATTTTCTCTACTCTCTCCAATGGTGTATCGTTTATCGTAAATTGGGCGTTTATGTTAGTGTTCTTGCTAATGATCATTACTTTAGTTTTCTTGCAGTTTAGCTTTAGCACACACAGCAACAAAAGCTAGTTAATAAATATATTATGTCTATACTGCAATATTGGTATTTTTTTCAAAATTTGTGGGCTCCGATTTGGAGATCGTATTAAAAAATTTTTTAAACAAAATAGTTTTAAGCATTTATACCTGTTTAGTTATATGCAACACTAAATTATTAAATTGTAAGGTAACATTAATTTTCATAAATCAACTTAATGACCTTCTTTAAGGCAAGAACAGCACGCCCTTAACTTTATTTGTTACACGAAGTAACTTTACTCCTGTATAAAATAACCTTAAAGAAAAAAAATTCTATTTGCATATAATTATTTTATTATTATTATTAATTAAATTATTTTAAAAACAGACCTTTATTGTCAATTTTTTAATGAATACTGTATATTGTAAAAAATTTGACCTTTAATTCTACAGAAAAATGTATAATACATTATACTGCCGCCTCTAAAAATTTGCCGCCCTAGACACAAGCCTACCTACTACTACATTTTATTGTTTATGAAATAATTAAACATGTAAAGATCTAGTAAGTGAACTAGTTAAAATAAGATTTTTGGCTGTTACCTGAATTTTGGGCTGCTTTAATAATAAAACATATTATTTATTAAATATCCGTATAATAGCACAGCCACACAAAAAAAAGTTTCTGCTTATTACGTTTTTGGGGTTGCTAAATCCGAATCTGTGTTCGATTTGACCCCATCAGGTCAGGGTCAAAGTCAAATCATTAAAATTTATCGAAAATATACCACACAATTTGAATCCGAGGTCAGTTTAACCCCATCAGGTCATAGTCAAGGTCATTTTTAGGTCAGCGACCCAAAAACCTTTAAATAACATGAATATGGTCAATTTTCGATAACTTTTCATAATTTGACCTTGATATGACCTTGATCTTAACCTAATGGAGTCAATTTAACCACAAATTCAAATTTAGCGGCCCTAAAAACATAAAAATGCAATGGTCTGTCTTTCAGAGCAGTAACTTTTTTGTTGTGTGGCTGTGTAGTTTTAAAAACATCCTGTCTTTAGTTTAAGGTCTTCATTTCCATAAAATAAGGAGATTGTGAATTGCTTTAAATAAAGTATTGCCTTTTTTCGTTTATATTTTGAGCCGAATTATACCTTAAGTTTGACCCTTTTCTTTAAAAGTACTTTTTTAAAACTTTTCCTTTGAAAATTTAGCTCTTTCTATAATGGATGAGCCATTACAAGAAATCCCTTTTACCTAAAGGGTAAAAATATGCACAAAAAATATTAAACAGGACATGTTTCAGTAAACCTTAGAAAAACTGTAAGAATATGCAAAAATACCACATGTTGTTGTGCAATAAATTACTTGGTTTAAAAATGTAATATGGTTTAAAGAGTCTTTGCCTAATATTATATATTTTTTTTAATATATAGGTTTTCAATTTTGTTAAACGTAACATTAAAAAGCTTTGAAATTATGTCGCAAGAAGATAATGATTAACTTATAAAAATTAAAAAAATATATATAAAAACTATTTTAATAATTTTACATGATGTTTAAGTATATAATGATTATTATATTTAAAAAAAAAAATCATTATCTTTTATCCTTAAATAAAAGATTGTATTCAGGGGTGTTTATTTAAAAACTTACCCCTTAAGTTTTTTGCGAAAAGGGGCATATTTTACAAAATCGCCGAAACACGTCATGATATTTTTTTATTGAAGAAAAACGTTTTTACAAAAAGTAAGGCGACGCCTTAACCCCTAACCACCAGGACCACCTACCCGAAATTCCTAAATGAGAACGGGGGTCGAGTGATACATCATTTTAAAGTTTCTGATGAGTACATTGTAACCCTCTACATTGTCAATGCTTAACCTACTACAAAATGGCGGCACTTTAAAATTTATTTGAATTAGGTAAATTTGGATGCCCATATTTTTGAAACTAATAAACTTAGATTTACTAAATGTGGTATTTTCTTAAAGCTTCTTTAAAGATCTATTTAATGGTGATATTGGTGATAATGTACAGAATAGGACAAATAGTATATATTTTTAAAAGACGCACCCTGTATAATATATCATCATTAAAAAGATATTTTAAAGACCTTTAGGAAAAACCCACATTAGGTATATATAACTTTATTAGTTTCGGAAAAATGGCCTTACAAATCGAATATTGAGGAAATTCTTTAAGTACAGTTATTGACTTTATATTTAGAAAAGTACTCGTCAGAAGCTTTTAAGTTTTCCCTTAATAAATTCTTGACGTATTTCGGTGATTTCTCTTAAACTTGTCTCTTGTCGCAGATAACTTCGGTTTTTAAACAAACACCCTGTATATTTACGTAATTTTTTTTTATTCCAAAAATTTTATTTTCTTGCGGATTTATGGTCTTGTTTTCTTTTTTAATTGCTGATCAGAAACACATCTTACTTTTTCTACATATTTTATTATTAATTATTTGTGTAGTATTAAAATTTGTTTTTAATATTTTTGTTTTTTTATAGGGTTTGAATCTTTGATATAACCCAGTATCTGGAAGTTTTTTAAATAAGCTATTCAGATCTAATATTAATTTTTTGTGTAAACTAGAAGGCGCTGGCGACACTACTTAAACATGTCTCTAAAATATCCCAACCTATTTGTGCTACTCTGTAAGTACCATTACAGTAAACCAGTAAGTTTTTCTGTGTTTGTCTACTAAAAAAAATTTATTCTTTGTCAGATTAGCTCTAAGCAACAGTGTTCGCGTTTAATGTTTAGTGCAACCAAAAAATTCCTTTAAAAACAGCGTATTATCCATAACTCCAATTCTAACGTAGACTTAGTCGCTGAGCATTTCCGTTTTTGTAAAATTTAGACTAATCTTGGCATGTAACCAGAATAAATTTTCTTTCTGTATTGTTTTTTTTTAATTTTTTAAGTTTGTTTCTTAAATCCTAGTAATGTTTTTTTGTTTATTATAATAAGTAATTTAAATATGTTAATGATTAGGTTAAGAGTTTTAATAATTTATGAAAAAAAACAAAAGTAAATTATTGACATGTATACCGTTTTAAACACAACAACCGCAAAAAAATATATCTAGTGTATTAATAGACAGACTTGTATTTAAAATGTTATAAATATTTGTGTTATATTAAGGAGTATAATTACTTATATTTTAGAATAAAATTCTCAAATAAAATTTCAATAGGCTTGCTTGGGGCCATCTTAGAAAATAAAATTTAATTTTTTAATACCTAAATTAATGTTTAGGCTTATTCTATTCACAAAAGGTGCTTTAAAAATTAGTTCAATAAACATAAGTTTTTTTTTGAGTTATTATAATTTTTATTTTGTGTTGTATAAAAATAATAACAATGACTCAATTAAAATAAAATTTATAAATTTTATTGAAATTAAATAATACATTTTAAAGTTAAATCGTTTAGTTTTAAAAACGTAAAAATATTAAAAATATTTTTGTCTGTTTTGTGACCAAAAAATAATAAAAGAAAAACCTGAATAATGAATATTAAAATTAAATTTATTTAAAAATTTATCAATCTTGCATCAAAAGAGTTTTAAAATATACCTAATGAACAATAATAATAAACCTTCAATATTTGCCTAGTAAATTAACATTTTAAAAGTTTATTTTTATATTTATTTTCGGGTAAAGCTTCGTGTAATGAGCAAAGTCATAAAAATGCATTACTAGAAATTAAATTGGTTGAGGTGGTAGAAACACAAAAATTAAAAGGAAATACAGATCGGCAAACGAGTTTGGTCACTGGCCAAGATTACTGATAAATTTAACCTAAATGGAAAAGGTATAGGCAATAAAAGCTTTTATTATTTTACCCTTTATGCGGTTATTTCGTGGCATCATCTTTAAATTCTTCTCAAAAAAGGCAGAATACTCTTTAATTTTTACAGATATAAAAAGAATAATTTTTTAATCTTTTAAATGACAGGAAAATAAACAAATAAATAAAAATTGTAATAAAATATAATAGACCCATTTTAAAATGTAAATAGATATTTTAAAAAAGAATCACAGAATTGTGCACATGGACCAATTAGTGTAACCTACAAAAACTTTATTGTAAAACATAAGGAAAAGATGGTAAAGCAATAAATTGCCATTATACAGGATTTGTCAAAATTTTAAGCTACTAGGATCAAAACCTCCTAAATCCACTTTAGCAAAATGTTCAGGAAACCGGAAAAACATTTCAACTAACTCTTAGAAATTAAAATATACGATGACATGTAGATTTTAGGATTTCTAATAATCATTTATTCAGTAATTTAATGTAAAAATAAAAGATTTTATAAACCGAAAGTTACAATTTAAAAAATAAAGATTGGATTTAGTGGAGTTTGCTACAAATCATGGATTTAGTGGAGTATGAAAATGTCTAAAATGCATTTAGTGGATTTTGATACAGACCAAATTTTATTTTCCAAATAGAATACTAGGTAGGTACGTAGAAAAGAAGAAAATTTCCAACTTTATTTTTGGCACATTAACAATATTTGAACAGAATCGCAACAAAACTTTAACATTGCTTATAAAAATGTGTAGGTAACAAAATAAACGACTTAGGCGTTAAGCTGAATATGATATTAGAAAGTTAATTCAACAATAAAAAAAACATGAACTAAACTAAAAATCTAAACTAATAAATCTGGAACATCTTCCATTCTTTCACAAAGCTCAATATTTTCTGCTCTATGCGCAGTACGGATTTTTAAAAATATCGGTGTATGGGACAAATATAAGACCTTATTATGCGTTTTACGGTTTTTTGATTTTAAAATTTTACTATAAAAGTAAAAATATATGCGGTACTTACCCACAAATTCGTTCGATTTAAGAGCGACCTCAAATTATTCCGAAAGAGAGGTGTCTCGTCAAATTTTAGTTCTTGCATACGCATAGTTTAATTTCTACGAGTTTTTTAACTCTTCTCTATGCAGAGTAACTAGATTTACGAACAAATTTGAAATTTGGACGCTATTTTCCAAGATATATACAAATGTCGTTGTTAAAATTGTCAAATTCGTAATTTACGACCCCAAATTAGTCGGAAAAGCGGTATAACTAAATTTTATTTCGCACATGCGCAACGCTAGGTTAAAAATCATACTTACTGCTCTGGCGCCAAATTAGTAACAATATTTTTTCTCGGTTTCAGCAACCTTTAAGCACTAACCTTGGTTAACATAATAAGGGTAGTTTTTCCTATGTATTTCTTATGGGAGAAATTTCAGGTCCAATCTGCAATTTTATCGCCATCCCAACCCCTAACGCAAAATTAGAATTTTTCATGCCCTAAGTCACCACGTGCTAGATAGGGGTAGTTTTCGTAACCATCGATGACGTCATCACCTAAACTCAAAATTGAAACGACCTATAAATTAAAAAGTCTCGCCAGACCCATGATTCGAACTCGTACCACCTGTGTGAGAACCCAAAGCTATACAACTGAACTAAATGGAAGCTGAATATTAATTAGTCCCAACTGAAACTATATCTAGTTATTAGCATAGGATCTTGGACATGCCATTTAAACACATGTAAATTTTGTAGTCAAACATGGACAAAGAAGTAACCTATGGACAAATTAAGTATATATTGGACAAAATCTCATAGCGTTTATATGGGAATTTTGTTAAAGATAATGGACTAAGTCTGATATGGACAGGGAAATTTCGGCAAGAAAACAATATATTTATTTTAACGTACATTATTTATTCTACTAATCCTTAAATTACAAGAGACTAATAAGTTTTACAATTGATTCTCTTTGTAATTCAGCTTTTTTATTTAGTCCTAACTCTAACAGTTGTTTAATTAATCGTTGCTTTTCAATTCTGTAGAATTTTCAATAGATGTCCTTTTATCTAAATATTTGTGTTTTCTGTGCTTGCGACATATTTAATCGACTGTTCATATCTAAAGACAGTAGCCTGATTTAAAGACAGTGCTTTTGTAAAAAGTCTGTATTTGAAAGACATGGCTGTTTGTGTAAAACAGGACTGTATTTAGAAACATAATGTATTTCAAATACAGATCAGTATGTTCCAAAAACAGCCTATGATTTCACAAACAATGGTCACATTGTCGATGTGCACTGAGGCGATGAAGGCGTTAGAAAAAGGCAACAAGCTAATGAAAAACGAAGAGAATTTTACAAAACAGAAAAAGGACTTTCCATCAGGAAAATGTACAAAGAAAAACAAATTGAAAAGCAACGATTAATTAAACAACTGTTAGAGTTAGGACTAAATAAAAAGCTGAATTACAAAGAGAATCAATTGTAAGACTTATTAGTCTCTTGTAATTTAAGGATTAGTAGAATAAATAATGTACGTTAAAATAAATATATTGTTTTCTTGCCGAAATTTCCCCTGTCCATATCAGACTTAGTCCATTATCTTTAACAAAATTCCCATATAAACGCTATGAGATTTTGTCCAATATATACTTAATTTGTCCATAGGTTACTTCTTTGTCCATGTTTGACTACAAAATTTACATGTGTTTAAATGGCATGTCCAAGATCCTATGCTAATAACTAGATATAGTTTCAGTTGGGACTAATTAATATTCAGCTTCCATTTAGTTCAGTTGTATAGCTTTTGGGTTCTCACACAGGTGGTACGAGTTCGAATCATGGGTCTGGCGAGACTTTTTAATTTATAGGTCGTTTCAATTTTGAGTTTAGGTGATGACGTCATCGATGGTTACGAAAACTACCCCTATCTAGCACGTGGTGACTTAGGGCATAAAAAATTCTAATTTTGCGTTAGCATTACAAGTGTGGAAAATGACTAATTTCACACGAGTGGGAATATTGTAGCACGAGGCGTTAGCCAGGTGCGACAAACACGAGTGTAAGAAAGTCATTTTCACACAGTACTGTACACTATTTTCTACGACCACAAATTATTCACCAAAAAAAAATTAAAGTTTGTCTGTTCAGAAAAAATTAAAAACAATTGAGAACTTTGCAACACTAGGGTGATATTTACTTTCAACACTAGTGTGATATGTACTTTCCTCACTCTATTATACTGTTTTGACAATATTTTTACATCGAAAATCACCTACCTAGAAGCATTATATAACTTTTCTCATTTTGGAATTTAAAAGGCCCTCACTTAATAAAAATTGTATGGTTTTGTTAGGTAATAACGCTAATAGTTTCCATACTGGTTTTTCTGCTATTATAAGGGTTTTTAAAAATTATCGTTCTCTTACATATTGTAAGACACTCTTCTAAAATAAAAACGTAAGTAGTGCATATCCAAGAATATTCCGTTTTTAAAAATATCCAGTAAACAAACTTACGGGACCGGGGAGTGAAAAGGGGTGCTGGGTGGGGTAAAATTGGTAAAAAGTGTTAATGAAACTGAACATCACATGTAAAATTAAGTAAAATTACAGTCCTAAAAGTAAGAAAAAAACAGTATCCTGCAAACGTCAGTTACCATGCAAAATATGGAAGCATTTGGCAACGTCGGAAGGGGTCTGATTCTATTTATGAATGGATAAGAGAAAGTGGATTCATAAAGTGTGTATTAGCCTTGAGGTTTAATTAGGGATTAAAAAAGATTTAACTAGTTGTTTGAGTACACGAAGAAGAGAAAGGAATTTGATCCTATAGGCTTTTTTCTCTGGCGCTTTTAAGTCGAACGGTCAAGCGGCAAGGCTGCCTCTATAGGTGCGTGCTCAAGGTAGAAGGGAGATTTTTAATTTCATCTACTTACCTGACAACACTGTGCCACTGAGCAAGCTGTCAGTGAAAGTTGTTTTTGTGGTAATGTCTATTTTTGTTTATGTTTTATTTATCCGGAAATTTGATTATTACTCTTTTCAATATTGGAAGAAAGCTTATACTGTGCAGTAACTTAACGTCAATAAGATGATTTTCGCTAATTTGGGTTCTACTGTTTAAGGTAGTAAGCTTTTTTACTGTCACTACAATAAATATGTCACTTGCAAAACCAATAGCAGTTTTAGAATGACATCATAATATATTTCACATGAGTGTTGTAAGGTACTTTGCAGCCTTAGTATGTCAGGGCCAGAGTGGAGTAAGTTAGCTATACTGTCTTATAATAATTATTAGTCGACACTGGCCCTAATAATAAAAATTTTTGTAATTTTTTTGATTTGTGGGATAATCTGGTCTGGTTCTTATTCCTTTTAAATTTTAACAACTTTCTATTTCTGTTTTTATTTAACCAGCAAAGTATGTAGGTATATTATTATATATATATTTTTTATTTTTAGGTAAACAAACTCAACATTTAAAGGAAGTAATACAATTAGAATTTTGAGTGTAAGTAGATAGTAGTAAAAGTAGTGTTAGGAAACTTATATAAAAGGTGTTTTAAAACAAACGCGAGAACATTATAGAGGTTGTTCGAAATAAAGAGTTGAAAGATATCGCGGTTCAAAGATGGCAAAAATGGGCTTTAATTGTTATCATAAAAACAAATTTTGTTCATTTTTACACGGTTAAACCGCTAATCTAAAGTGGAGAAAACAGCCAACCTTTATCATTAGTGCAGACCAAAGTTTTAAAAAAAGCTTACATAATTCCTTATTTTAGCATTTTCTTTAGCTTTACCTTGCTTGCCGATTTGAGGACAAGTTTTTTGGATTTCCATCAAAATACCCCTCTTTATTAAAATAGGTTACTCCTTGTTGAATATAAAGATATAGAGTATGTACAAGAATGGGCTTTACAACAACTGCTTTTTCCTATTAAAAAAATAAGATTTACGTTGAGATTTTTTTTCACAGGGGCTCTAAAAGTACAAAAATGTAAAAATAAACTAAGAGAAAACCACCGTTATTTTTAACAACTTTGTAAAATGTCAGATAAGAAAAGGTTTTTGAAATTGAACGAGTTTCCCATATCTAAAATTTGACATGAAATATAGTACAGGAAATGAAGGTCAAAGAGGGTAAAACCTGGAAATTTTTAGGTTCTGCAGGGTTTTACTTGAAATTTTAAATAAAAGTAGGGAATAGCCCAAGAATCAAAACCTATATCGAAACAAAGGGCGCCAAACCCCTGGGGGTGGATTTTTTAATTTTATGTTAACCACAGGAATCGAGTAAAAGGTAATTCTAAGCAAAAATGATTTTTATAGTTTTTTTGTTAAACTAATATTTTTTAACTTATTCGCGACTAAACGTAAACATTATTTGACAAAAAAACGACGTTTTTAATGGGTTTTTCGCAAATAACTCAAAAATTATGCATCTTATAAAAAAATCGTAAAAAGCAAAATTGTAGCGTTTAAAAAGAAAAACAAAATTCTGTTCTCACAATTTTTCTACGGCTAATACCTATCGAGATACGGCGTGGTAATTGTTAGCTATTTTTGTCAAAAGCAAAATTTGATAGATTCAAAGTTAGGTCGGTAACGATTTTTTCTACGAAAAAATGAATAAAGATATCCCCCTTTTTACCGCCTAATTAAAATATAAATTTACCTTTCTGCAATTCACATGTATTTTTAATACGTCCAAAAAATTTGACCATTTTAAAATGCCAAATTGGTTTTTTTAACGTATTTTAATTATCTTTTATGATAAAAGTTTTTTAACAATGCCATAGGGTTTTTAGGAGCTATAATACACTGGTAATTAAATTGCTTAAGATTTCGTGGTTTTTAAAGGGGGAAAGTTTAAAGGGCTCTAAATAGGTGGTGCTCGTTCTTAAATAAATGTTTTAAACGGCTATATTTTGTCAAATATTTACTGTACAGAAAATCTACGTACAGAGAAATTTACGTAATTATAAAAGCGGCAATTTTGTAATTTTTATTTTTTTTGAATCTAAAGTATCTTCAGAGCAATTTTAGGAAAAATGGTGAAAAATACGACATTGTTTTTTACTTTGGGCTTCAATTTTTCTGAAATTAAGCACTTTAAATTGATTAAACTTCTTATGCGTTTAGGCAATACATATATAAAAAGAAATGCAAAAGTGTAAGGGGTAGTAGGTCTAACTCTTAGGGGGTCGTTTTCATTAATTTTTTCTTAGAATAAATTGGGTTCTGAAAATATTTTTATTATAACTTACCGAATTTTAAGGCTAGAGACTTCTTTAAAAAAAAACAAAAGTCCTTGAAAAATACAGCATTTTTTTGTCATTGACTTTAACGGTCGTATTCACCAAGCTCTCACTAACTTTATCAGACTGATAAGATTTGTGACAGCTTGGTGAATACGACTACAATTTTGCTTTTACAGTCTTTTTGATAAAATGTATAATTTTTGAGTTTTTTTCGAAAAACCCAATAAAAACGTCGATTGTTTCGTCAAAAAATTGTTACTTAAAATTGCGAATAATTTGAAAAATATTAATTTGACAAAAAATGTATAAAACATTTTTTGTTTAGAATTATCTTTTTAATCGATTTCTGTGGTTAAAACAGAATAAAAAAACCCTAGGGGGTTGCAAGACCAAAGGATTGCCAGGTAAAATGCTTCATTTCCTGTACTTATAACAGTTATGTTCCTAACAAGTGTGCATATAGTGATACGTTCCTGCACGCAAAAGCAGTTAGATGAACGACGCGAAGAGAAGTTCGGATAAGCTTTAAGTGCGGGAGAAACACTTTGCGCAAGAGTTAAGAATAATATTTTTTCTATGAGTGTTTTAAAAAGTAAAAACATATAAGTATTTATTCTTATTCTAAGATTTCAGATAGTACTTGTCAGTTTATGACTTTAGTTTGTTGTTGGTCCAATAACTAGTTATATTTTGTAATGCGCAAAGTTTAACTTTGCGCACGCAAATTAGTGCGCAAAATAACTACCTTGCGAACGCGGGTAGAAAAACATTTTTTTATTTATGTTTTACACCTTTTACATAATATACCTGGTTTAAAATAATCAATATACATAATATTATAGTTTGTCAAATAAGTATATTTATACGATACAAAAATTAGGAAGAAAGAAAGAAAGGTGTAAATTGTAAATAAATAAAAATATCAGACAAAACAAAAACTTTTTTAAGTGATGTTTTAGATATTGGATCTCTTTTACCAATTCTAAAACCTTTCTGTTTTAATATTTTGATAAAATGTTAAAATTAAAGGCAGTTTTTCACTGATATATTTTTACATTTAGGTAGTTTTTACATGGGGCCAATGTATCAAAACAAAATTATTTTCTTAATGTAAATCTTTGTTATTAACAACCAAAAGCAGTTGTCATACACTTTTAAAACATTTAAATTGTTGGTCCATTTATCGCTCTGTAAAGTTAATCCGTGGACAGGCTGTATCTGTATAGTATATTTATACATCCAAATAAAAAGAGTTTTTGTGGACTGTATTATGGTTTAATTAACTGATTTAAACTTTAGACTATTTACAATTGCTTTAGAATTACTAAAAGCATCCTGCTACGTTTATTAGCACAGTTCAGTGTCGATGTTCCTTGACACTTTTTACATCACTTTACTTATTACCTATTACGAATTAAGGTATTTGTCACTGAATTAGAATTTTTAGATCACTGAGAAAAAGTATTCATAAGAGAAATACTAAGTTAGAATTATTTTGAATAAGAGAGATAACTAACTTGAATGTAGAATTTGTGAGTATTTGAATAAGGAAAGTTTTATTTTCCTGAGAGAGAATTGCAATTATTTGCGAAAGAATAAGAATGTTTGAAAGCGACTTTGCGCGAGGATGAGTCGTCCGAAAATTGACGAGAGTGACTTTTCGCGAGAGATGCGTAGTCGATGAAACTTGCAGTACGACTGACTTACTCTTTAGGGGAACTGAATGAGTCCGCCCTCTATGCGCTAGACCGAAAGCATGTGATATGCCCGCCAATAGACACTGCGCTCTCCATCGGGCTGTGAGACACCTTCCTACGCGCCATTGGCGCGGCGCATCAGCCATATTTAAGTAGGAGTGATCATTTTACTTGGAGATCGGAAAAATACAAAAGAGGATTCTGAGAATCTTGATGTTTTTACAAACAGCGTTTTACAAAGAAAACCGATAAAGATTAAAATCTAAAAATAGAACAGAATTGTGTTCGGAGAAAATAAATTATTTGGTTAATTTCTTTGAAAGAAATTATGCTCGTTCCCGAACATACTCCCCCGTTGAAGTTGCCAAGCTTCAAGTGAAACAAAAGTAATGATTTTTTTTTTTTTTTTTTTAACGTAAAATTTGAGAAAAAAATTATCAACCGAAAACAGGTATAATAGAGACTTATACATCTATTAGAAAACTATTATTTGAATTTGGTAAAGGGCAAACCCTTGTAATATTACGTACGAAAATTCCATGTTTTGTTTTTTAATTTAACAGCTCTAACTCGTTTGTCAGTGCTTGGATAGATTTCAATAACTCTTGCCAAAGGCCATTCTAATGGTCGAGTGTTTTCTTCTTTAAGCAATACTACGTCATTTACTTTAAGATTTTCATATGGTTTTATCCATTTAGGTCTATTTTGAAGTAAATTGAGATAATCTTTAGACCATCTTTTCCAGAAGTTCTGGTGAATTTGAGAAACTTTTTGCCACCGCGTTAGACGATTTTCGGAAAGATCACTTACGTCCTTTTCTGGAAAAGTTGTTGAGACTGTCACCAATGAGAAAATGACCCGGTGTTAAACATGTTAGGTCAGAAGAGTCACTAGAGATTGGTTGAAGAGTATTTTGCAAATAATAAGTCCCAGAAATTTGGAGAAATCGAATGCAAAACGGTTTTTGTTTTTCTGTCTTCGGGAATATTGTCAATGACAACATTTGAGTCAATTTCTTTTAAGGACCAGTCAGAGTTTTTAAGAAAAGTAGGCCCATGCCACCAAAGTTCACAATTTATAATCTCATTTGGATTTAGACCTCGAGATATGCAGTCAGCAGAATTTTGTTCAGATTTTATAAAAATGCCACTGATATCCGGATGTTAAATTTTGAATTTGAGCAACACGGTTAGAAACGAATATAAGACCATCGAGAAGGGGTGAGACTGAAGCCAGCATAATGTAATCTGAGAATCAGACCACAAATGTATTCCATTGAATGTGATTTTAGTATCAAAAATTGAAATAACTCTTTCTACTAGTTTAGAAAGTAGCACTGCAGCGCAGAGTTCTAATCTGGGTAAACTTACAGTTTTAATAGGTGCAACTCTACTTTTTGACACGAGAAGATTTGAAGAGATTGTGTTATTTTGATAAAAGGCTCGAATATATATGCAAGCTCCATATGCCTTAAGACTGGCATCAGCAAATCCGTGAAGCTCATATTTAACAATTTTTTGATCTAGAAAAAGATATCTTGGAATTTCCATTGAGGAAAGCTGAGAAAGATTTTTAAAGAAATTATTCCATTCTGACAATAACTCTGAATGTAAAGTGTCATCCCATTCAATTTTAGCAAGCCAAACTTTTTGCATAAAAATTTTAGCTGTCAGTATTATTGGACCTATTAAGCCAGGAGGATCGAACATTTGTGCAATAACTGAGAGAACTTGTCGTTTTGTAGTGGGATTTTGAGTTTCAATTTGAGGCAATGAAATTGAAAAATAATCTAGAGAAGGGTTCCAGAAAATTCCTAGTACCTTATTGCAAATATGTTCACCATTTATGTCGTAATTTGATTGACTATCAATTTTTAGGGTATTTTTAAGAAAGTGCGACGAATTTGAAGACCACTTATGAAGGGAAAAATTAGCGGAATTAAGCAATGTGATTAATTGTTTATAATACTCATTAAGACTTTGCAGAGAGTCACAACCGAAGAGTATATCATCCATATATGTTTGTGTTAAAATAGCTTCGGAAGCTAAAGGAAATTTGTCTTTATTTGATGTTGCGAGTTCGCTTAGGGCACGAGTTGCCAAATATGGAGCACTATTAGTTCCATATGTAACAGTCAACAATTCTATGCACTTAAGAGGATCTTTTGGATCATCTCTCCAAAGAATGTTTTGTAGAAAAGTCTGAGATGGATTAATACGTACTTGTCTATACATTTTTTGAATATCTGCAATAAGTGTATACTTAAAACTTCTGAATCGGCATAAAATATCGAAGAGTTCAGGTTGTACGACAGAACCTTTAACATTATGTCATTAAGGGAAAACCTGAAGAAGTTTTCATACTTGCATTAAATACAACACGAAGTTTCGTGCTTACACTAGATTCTCGAATAACAGGGTGATGAGGCAAGAAATATTTATTTTCATCCCTTTCATTTTTTAGGGATAAAGGAACATATTTACCATGGTTAAGAAAGACATATTCGTCAATAAAAGACTTATAGTCAGAAAAGAGTTTGGAATTTTTGGCAAATCTTTTTCGAGGTTAAAAAATTGCTTTTTTGCAACAGAAAACGATTCACCTAATTTAAGATGCTCATTTGGAGTCTTGAAAGGAAGATTAACTTGAAAAGAACCATTTTTTAGAATTTTAGTGGTTTCTGAGAATATTTTTTCTGAAAGTGAGTCATCAGCAGAAAGAATTTTTGTCTGAGTAAGTGGGGATTCTTCAACTAACCAAAATTTTTCAATTAGGGTGTCTACTTTGGAATCCAAGTTTGAATTTGAACCTTGTAAAAAAAAACAATTATTTTGGGAATTTTGATTGGTATTTTCATACGAAATAACTTGTGACGGTATAGGTCCACCAATTATATAACCTAATTGAGTATCCACAAGAGTTAGATAATTCTTTTGAAGTCGTATTAAGCCGCCAGTAATTAAATTATAATAAATATCTGCACCAAGCAAAAGATCTATATTTGAAGGAATATGAAATTGTGGATCTGCTAATTGTACATTTGGAGGAATTGTTATTTTATTTTTATTTAAAGTATATTGTGGTAATTTTTTAGTAATAATTTTTAACACAGTACATAAAATATTAAAGTTACAATTTCTTTTTAAATTAGAGTGGAATGTTACATTTAAAATTTTATTTGAGTGCGTTGAAATTTCTGTTGATTCCATCTATACACACTTCCCTGTTTTCAGGTGTGTATCCCAGTTTTTTAACAAGAGATTCTGTAATTAAAGAGGTAGTGCTACAAGGATCTAAAACTGCCTTAACTTGAAAACATTTGTTATCGGCACTATAAATTTTTACCATAGCTGTGGCTAAAAGTGTTTCTCCACTAGCAGAAAGAGTAGAATATGTAGTTTCTTGTCTACTTGGCGAAGAGGTTGCAGAATTTTGGGCAGACGAATTTTGTCTAAAATTTTCCGAATTATTTGCATTTTCTTTGGTACTGTAAATTATGAGAATTACTTCTATTTGAATTTAAATGAGAAGTATTTTTATTAGAATTAGAATGCTTGGAAGAATTTTTATTATGATTAGAATTAAAATAAATTTTTCTCTGTGAATTTGGAGACGAATTAAAATTTGAGTTTTGACCTCGGTTTTGACAATTTGTGGTATTTTTATCCGTTTCTACATGTAGTAAACTATGGTGTTTTCCCTTACATATAGAACAACTAGATTTTGAATCACAATTTTCTATAGGATGTTTTCCCAAGCAATTGTAACAAAATCGGTTACTTTTAATAAAATTATTTTTGTCTTTGAGGGTCAATTCGGAAAATTTGTGACAAGCATAAATTTTGTGGCCAAAATTGCTGCAAAAATTGCATTTACTATTGAATTGGGGCAAATTATAATTAGAAAATTGAGTTTGCGAAATATGTACTTTGTGAGAAACATTTAGTTTTTTAGAAGAAACACTAGAATCGGGGACTATTGATCTTTCAAGTACATCACATCGTTTTTCAATAAATTTTAAAAATCGTCTAATTTAGGGCGTTGAGTCGAATCTATTTCATAGTCAAAGGCTCTTTTTGTGGTAAAATCTAATTTTTGCGAAAGAATATAAATTAAAATTAAATCCCAGTGCTCTACAGGCACTAAAAGATTTTTTAAGGACTCAATATTTTGTTTTATGAGTGTATAAAAATGTCTGAGATTGGTAGAGTTAGTTTTACTTAAAGAAGGAGCATCTAGAAGATTTTGAATATGAGCATTTATTATTGTAAGTTCCTTATTATATCTGTCTTTAAGAGTGTTTAGTGCTATAGGAAAATTGGCATCTTCAAGCTTGAGACTTTCAATTAAATTTAACGGCTCCCCTTTAGATATGATTTTAAATAAACTAATTTTTCGACGTTAGATAAATCATTATTATCCGTAATACATTTATTAAATAATTGAAAGAAACTATTCCATTGTGTGACGTCACCAGAAAAAGTAGAAATATTTAATTCGGGTAGTTTTATTTTTGGCGATATCGGAGAAACCGGACTACTTTGTTGAACAATGATAGGCCCTGTATTTTTTGACCCTGAAATTGTAGGAGACAAAATTTCGATATGTTGAGTTATTTTTGCTAATAATTCGCAATACTTGTTCTCAGTGACATCTCTATCATTTTCTTGTGTAGGGATCTAAGTCCTCTATACTATCCTGAACTTCAGAATAATTTTTGAAAGCTTCAGTCAACAGATTTTCACGAATCTTAAAAATAAGAGGGATTTTTTTCCAAATCCTTATGTTTTGAAAACCAAGAATCCACTCTGGTCATACAGGCCTTATATTTTGTACGAGATTTAACTAGAGCTTCCATTTTTACTATATTAAATACACTAAATTAAAATAAATGAAATTAAAATACCTATTTTAACTTATTTTCTCATACAAAGAGAAGACGAAAAATGTTTTTTATGAAAGGAGCACTAATTAGAATGTAAAAATAATCACAAAAGCATTAAAAAATATCTAAAACTATACAAAATAGAAAATTAGAATTTTAGAAATATTATTTTTATTTCTTATTAGGTACCTATCTTTAAAAATATGGTTATTAAAGTTCAAAAATTTTGCAGAAAAATATTTAAAGTCTGTAGTTCATTGTCTAATTAAACTTTATTGAGAAACAAAAAAAACTAAATTAAAAAAGGCAAAATACATCTGACCTTATGTAGAAGTTGTTGAGTTCCAGTTCCGACGGCAAACACTTTCACGCACAAAAGGCTGCTGGAGAAATTCACTTTAATTTGTCTTTAAATCACACTTTTAACGGATTGTTTTAATTTAAGAAGGTTTTTTGAATAGAGTCACTTTTATTTTGAGAGGTTTGTAGTCACAGTTTAGTATTGAGACGAGGCAGGTTGAAAGTTTATTTTTTCACTTATGTTTGAAGAAACGTTTTGCTAATTTTTGCAAAAAATATTCGAGGTTTAAAGAATCAGGACTGTTGGAAATTTTTCTGGCTGGTTTTTTACAGCATATCCGGTTCGAATTAGGACCAAAATGTAGGAGCTTTTCTTTTCCCCATACATCCAAATAAAAGAGTTTTTGTGGACTGTATTATGGTTTAATTAACTGATTTAGACTTTACACTATTTACAATATTTACAAGTGTTTTAGAATTACTAAAAGCATCCTGCTACGTTTATTAGCACAGTTCAGTGTCGATGTTCCTTGACACTTTTTTACATCACTTTACTTATTACCTATTACGAATTAAGGTATTTGTCACTGAATTAGAATTTTCAGATCACTGAGAAAAAGTATTCATAAGAGAAATACTAAGTTAGAATTATTTTGAATAAGAGAGATAACTAACTTGAATGTAGAATTTGTGAGTATTTGAATAAGGAAAGTTTTATTTTCCTGAGAGAGAATTGCAATTATTTGCGAGAGAATAAGAATGTTTGAAAGCGCCTTTGCGCGAGAGATGAGTCGTCCGAAAATTGACGAGAGTGACTTTTCGCGAGAGATGCGTAGTCGATGAAACTTGCAGTGCGACTGACTTACTCTTTTGGGGGAACCGAATGAGTCCGCCCTCTATGCGCTAGACCGAAAGCATGTGATATGCCCGCCAATAGAGACTGCGCTCTCCATCGGGCTGTGAGACACCTTCTACGCGCCATTGGCGCGGCGCATCAGCCATATTTAAGTAGGAGTGATCATTTTACTTGGAGA
>JACEGR010006722.1:0-57582 GCA_014170235.1 Listronotus bonariensis
AAAAAAGGTCCTCTAACCTCTTTTATTGTTAGCCCACCCCTCGACCAACCTTGAGGGGGACCTCAATAAATGCCCATATTTGCCATTAGACATGGAGCGAAACACAATAAATAGAAAGGTGTCGTATCCAGGCGCCGGGCCATGCCCCCCATGACCGCCCCTGTTTTAAATCGGTGCTCATAATGAAGACCTCTACCTCGACAAATGTTACCGAAAAATAATGCTAAAGATATTTAATCATAATATTTTTGTTCTACCTAAAGGTAGGGGGTTGGTGGAATTTATTATGCAGCTAAAAATAATGTTTGAAATGTATGAAAATATTAAAAATTAATATTTTCCGAGATTTATTTGATTCTGACCTACCATGTAGCATTCTCTTATTGTTCGTCGTTTAATAACTAATTTATCAAAATATTTTAAATTTGCCCGCGAATTCTTTCTTTTGATGTATACAGAATGCCAATCCAGATTCATCGTTGCCAAATGCGTAAATTCCGAATTCCCTCAAACGTGGTTATGCGCATAGTGTACCATTTTTAATTCCTAGTAAGTATTATAGTTCTTTAAGAGGTATGTGGTCCGGACATATGTTTATAGGAACTTTTTTCATAAAGAAATATTTCCCATTGACTGTCGAAATTTGTCACAAAACCTGGGCCACCTTGTATAGGGTCTTTTACTAAGAGTGATGGTATTTTAAACAGAGATTTCTCGGTTTCAAATTCATATATACTAAGTGACATAGAAACTGAACACCCAGTTTAAATGGTTTTATTTTAATGAAATTTAGTGAATTTATTTATCTTACTGTAAATAACAATTGATAAAATTTTCAGCCTTATCAGTTCGACATTCCGGTTTTTATACTGCTTTTTTTTTTTAATTTCACTAACGATCTAAAAATAAATATTGCAGCCGCAGTAAAGATCCAAATTTGGCGGGATTTTGGTTGTTGACATTCTCTACGATTGGTTACGATGCCTAGAAGTACGAAGACCTGTACGATTTCGTCAACTTGGTGAGTTTGATAGGGGCCGCATAGGGATTTCGGGAAGCTGGACTATCTTTTCGGGAAATTGCAGTTAGAGTGCAAAGAAGTGTAGACACTGTGGTTAGGTGTTGTCAGCATGGTTCAAGAAGGCCGTACGCAAAGAGCAAGGGGCACTCGACGCCGCCGTAGAACAACAGACCGTTAAGATCGCCGCCTAAGATTATTGGCATCTTTCTATACTACCAGGTCCATTGCAAATGAATGGTTTGCAGCAACACGGAAGACCTATTGGCATGCAAAGTGTACTGACGAATGAGAAGTTTTCGCCTGTTTCACACCGGGCCACACTGGGTCCCTCCCTTTAACTCGAGAACACCGACGTAATCGCTTGAGTGGTGCAGACAACGGTCACTCTGAGATCAGGAATGGAACAGTATTGTCTTTAGTGGACGAGTCTCGATTTTGTTTAGGCATGCACGATGGTCGAGCCAGGGTTAGAAGGCGACGTGGTGAAAGGAGTGAATCCACAGTTTTTTGTTGAAAGACATGTTTCATGACACTGTTGGAGTTATGGTTTGGGGTGCTATAGCTTATGGCTCCAGATCACCTTTAATCTTCATCAGAGGTACCATGAACGCGCAGCGTTATATCCAAGAAGTTCGTAGAACCCCATCTTTTACCCTACCTTGACACTCTGGTAAATCCAACTTTCCAACAAGATAATGCTCGACCACATGTTGCAAGAGTCACAATAGACTTCTTCAACGTAATGATGTCACATTGTTACAATGGCCACCAAGATCTTCCGACTTATCCCCAATTGAGTACGTGTGGGATATGATGGGTAGGAGATTGCTCAATTTGCAACATTCTCCTCAGACTCGTAGAAGCACTTCGGAGAGGAGTAGGTGGTTGCCTGAATGAGATACCACAGGAGGACATTGACCACCTTGATCAGAAGCATGCCTAGGTGCGTTGGAGAATGCGTACACATTGGGGTGCATCCACACATTATTAAAGGTAAAAGGCCTTTAAACCAATGTAATTATTTTGAAATTTTTATCATTTACTTATTATGCTTCATTGGAAGTACTTATACAAAATTTTACTAAAATAAAAACCATTTAAACTGGGTGATCGGATTTCTATGTCACTTAGTATAGTTTTAATTTTTAGTGTTACTATATTTAGTGGAGCGTCATAAATCTGCACTGATTAGAAACCAAAATATCTTTATTTAAAATACTATCACTCTTACTCAAATTAGGAGGAAGACTTTAGACAAGCACTGTATTTTTTTATCTTTATGACATCTCACGAAGGCTTATGCCTAAATACCAGTGTACCGTAAGTGCCGGGTTACTGGATGTTTAACCAATTATTGTCGTGTTCCGTCAACGTTATCCAAGCACTGAAACATGCAGTTTTTTGTATTTCAGAGCACCTTTTAGACAACGCGGTAGGTGGCACCACGGTCGTTATTTTTAAATAACTACTATCTGAGAAATGGCAGAATACTACACAGTGGCTTGTCATTGCCAACTGTGAGGTGACGAGCAATGAAAAATCCGATGTCCGACTCCGAGATTCGACCCGGATCGCCGCGGCATTGGCTGACACGCTAGCTACTGCACCACTGGTCGCCACAATACTGAAATATATTGCACAGTTTGGAGACCACTAGCAATATTATTGTACAATATCTTGACAATAATATTTTCCGTTTGCTCCTTAAAAGACAAAATTTAACCCGTCGAAATGCGACGCGTTTATTTAAAGTAGTTTTTGCAAAACCCAACACTTATGCCGGACACTGTATGCAATATAAATTTCTAATGGTAAATTATGTAAATTTTAAATCTTTTCTAGCGTGCATTATTCTATTAAACTTTATTTTACGAGCACGAATTTTAACTATTGTTTTTGCAAATTTACTGCACAAACCGTCATTTCCGTTAAAATATAAGCACTGCAACGACATTAGTAACAGCAGATAATATAGCGATATTTACTCAACACGACATGTTGAAACTTGAACTCAACACATAAATTTATAATTTAGGTGGTTTAGGTTTAATAAATTTTCATCAAATAATGTTTGGAAGTTTCTTTAAAGTAAAACTTAAATATGATGTTAGTAATTTAACTTCTGTAACTTTAGCCTAAAGTGAAACTAAGTATATTGACAAAGAGTTAAAAAAATTTAAGGGCCACTCAAAATTGACTATTCAATTGTATGTAATAATGTAAAGTAATGTATCTAGCAACATATTTTTGTAGCTACATAGCTTAAAAGTAAACCTCAGAACGGTTGTCTATAATTTTAATTTTAAAAATTTTTGAGTGATTAAAATTTCAAATACTTTTTGTTAATTACAATATCTCAAAGGAATAATTACTCAATTTCGATGAGAATTGGTTTATCCATGCGTAGGAATCAGTAGAGGAACAGAAAAACTATAATTTTGCTTAAAAAATATTCTTTTTTTTTAATTGACTGGAAATGAATTTTCCACTCAATTTTTAAGCGGAAAATGCTATTTTACAGGACTAATTTCTACTTTCCGGTCCCTAGTTTACTTTCCGGTCTCTCATTTACTTTCCGGTCCCTGATATCAAAAAATCCTGTTAGCCATGACAAAAATTGTCAGAGTTCAATTGTTACTATTTGACAGTTCAAGATATTGTAAAGTAAAGAAAGCATCATTTTGCCAAATGGAGTCAGACATGGAAAATCCAGATGAAATAATTGAAGCAGCCTTGCCTTATTGTCGTTTAAATATAACACTAAAATTTACACAGTTTTTTTCCGGTCAATTAAAAAAATATGTACGATACTGACCGGAAATACTTTTACGGGTCTCCTCAAAACTACAGGACTCGCCTACGGCTCGCCCTGTAAATGTTTTTCGTCGACCCGTAAAATACCATTTTCCGGTCTAGTAACGTAAATAGCTATTTATTTATTCTCTATTTATTCTAACAATAAAATAAGGTGTAAGTTTGTAAAATAATGTCTATTTTATGAGTTTTTAGTTTTTAAAATATAAACAATTTAATAATTATCTATTCTAAAATACTGTTAAGAACGGGAAAGTATGGCCATAATGCCGCATCTCTCCGTCCGTTTTATTATTTACTTCACTTTAGCAGTCAGCGGGTCAACACATTGAAAGCATCAATTTAAAAAACAAGCCTACACAACATACAGGGTGTTCATTTGAAAACTTTCCGCTCAAGTTATCTTCGAAACGAGACAGATTTGAGAAAATCGCCGAAACACGTCAAGATATTTATTGAGGGGGAACGTTTTTTACAAAAATTGGACGGCGCCCCTTTAACCCCTTAACCACCAGGGCCACCACCCCAAAATTCTTAAATGAGAAGGCAGGTCAAGTGATACATCATTTTAAAGCTCCTGACGAGTACTTTATAACCCTAGAATATGAAGTCAATATCTTCACCTATTACAAAAATGGCGGTACTTTAAAAATTACCTAAATACCTGATTTGGATGGTCATATTTCCGAAACTAATAAAGTTAGATGTACTTAATGTGGTATTTTCTTAAAGCTCATTTAAAGATCTTTTTAATGGTAAAATAATATACAGGGTTCTTAAATAAAAAATATGTACTTTTTCTTCTACCCTGTATATTACTACCAGTATCACCATTAAAAATACCTTTAAAAGAGCTTTAAGAAAAACACCACATTAGGTACATCTAACTTTATTAGTTTCGGAAATATGGCCATCCAAATCAGGTATTTAGGTAATTTTTAAAGTACCGCCATTTTGTAATAGGTGAAGATATTGACTTCATATTCTAGGGTTATAAAGTACTCGTCAGGAGCTTTAAAATGATGTATCACTTGACCTGCCTTCTCATTTAAGAATTTTGGGGTGGTGGCCCGGTGGTTAAGGGGTTAAAGGAGCGCCGTCCAATTTTTTGTAAAACGTTCCTCCTCAATAAATATCTTGACGTGTTTCGGCGATTTTCTCAAATCTGTCTCGTTTCGAAGATAACTTGAGTGGAAAGTTTTCAAATGAACACCCTGTATATAATATTTGATATACTGTTATTATACATTTAATAAAGACTACTTACTAAAAGCCAGTCTATTAGTAAAGCCAAATTTAACTTTATTTTAAAACAAGATTACTCATATTTAAATTTTCATTGCCTAAAACCTGCTGCTTATCTTAAACCTACTTCAGGTTATTTAAACTTAAAATTTAAATGATAAAATCTTTAGTTCCAAACGGAATTTGTAAAACAATTTTGTTTTTAGTCTTCTCATGAATAAGAAAACTATTTCTAAATTTGCTAATAAAAGAAGTTAATTTAAACAACATTTTGCTAAAATACATAAAATTATTTTTAAAATAATATTAATAATTTTTACCAATGCATGGAAGAAGAAGGACAAACAGAGACTGAAGTGTCAATTTAATTTTTATGAAAAAATTGGATTTGATTTGGTTAAATTTAATTTTACTTGAATAAAATAAATTTTTGTTTTTTAGTTTGGATAAAAAAGTATTAAGACTTAGCTCTACTGTGAGTGTCCTTTTAAAGAAACTAGAAAAACTTCTAGAAATACATTTTTAAATTTTTACATAGGTTTGGATGATACCGATGTTAATATAGTATAATGTAAGATACCTTTTCGAAGGGACCAACGCGACAAACCCTCGTATAAAGTTAAGAAAAAGCGAATCTTGAATTATTCAATTAAATGCACAATTGCAAAATTACCAAACTTTCGGTTCAGGTAAAACCAAATAGGCACCTGTAATGGTATATTACATTACAAGGGTGGAAAAACGACTACTTTCACACGAGTGCGACAAACCCACGAGTGTAAAGAAAGTCATTTTCACACGAGTACTGTACACTATTTTTCCTACGACCACAAATTATTTACCAAAAAAATAAATAAATTAAAGTTTGTCTGTTCAGAAAAAATAAAAACAATTGAGAACTTTGCAACACTAGGGTGATATTTACTTTGCAACACTAGTGTGATATATACTTTTCCCTCACTGCTATATTATACTGTTTTGACAATATTTTTACATCGAAAATCACCTACCTAGAAGCATTATATAACTTTTATCATTTTGGAATTTAAAAAGGCCCTCACTTAATAAAAATTGTATGGCTTTGTTAGGTAATAACGCTAATAGTTTAATACGGTTTTCTGCTATTATAATTGTTTTTTAAAAATTATCGATTCTTACATATTTTAGACACTCTTCTAAATAAAACGTAAGTTAAAAGTTAATTCAAAAGCTTTACTTTAAACAAACTCGTGTATGCAACCATAAATACATCTACATATGGTATTTATGGTTGCAGCATTTATGGGTAAATTATTTTCCAATTTAATGAAAAAAACGTGTAAAATAAATAAAAAACAGGTTTTTAAAGGTGTTTATAAAATATTGTGTGGCAATTTAGTGTTTTATAAAATTTTGTGCAAAAGAAGGCGGAATATAGTGAAAATAAGGTTAGTGTAAATTACTACTTTGATGATGGATATCACACTTTTGACAAATCCAGGAAAATAGGGGTAAATATGGCGGCGCCCATGCCGTTCCCGCAAAATGGGATGCGCAGTGGTCGAAGCGAGTTCTCCTATCTCTCTCCACCCCCCTCTCCATTTCTCTGGACAACACTGTGCCAGTCAGTGAAAGTTGTTTTTGTGGTTATGTCTATTTTTGTTTATGTTTTTATTTTTCGTAAATTTTAATAAATATAAAATAAGATGATTTTCGCTAATTTGGGTTCTACCGTTTAAGGTAAATAAAAAGTTTTTACTGTCACTACAATAAATATGTCACTTGCAAAACCAATAGCAGTTTTTAGAATGACATCATAATATGTATCACACCAGTGTTGTAAAGTACTTTGCAACACTAGTGCTGTAAAAGTACTTTGCAACACTAGTGTGATATAACGCATTTTCTATGCATGAAATCAGTGTGCTATTTGCTATTTTCACAAGTGGTCGTAGAAAAAATGAATGTTGTCACTAAGGTAAGAAAACTTGTCAATAAATGAGTGAAACCCTTATACAAAAATCATTTGCTGGTGGCTGCTGTCTATTTGGTTTTATTTAAATCAAAAATTTGGTTATCTCCTTTAAAATTTACATGGCTTTTTCTATGTCCCGCTTGCCGACGCACTCACCCGGTATAAGTAAATACCGGTTTTTCCCATGCTAACCTGAGAAATTGCTATCATTTACTCCATTCCCTCAACGAAAATAAATATTTCTTACCCTAGGTAATAAATGATAACTGAAGTCGTTCGTTACAGCGGTAAATTTTAGGGAGAGTACATAGCAAGTCGGGTGGAAGGAGTTCATTGCTTGATTTGTGTATGGTCGACGGTTTGGTTTTCATACCGGTATGTCAAAAACGCTTAAACTTGGTTAAATGATATAAAGGATACACAAAGATATGTTTAAAATCTCGTGCAGAATCAGAAAATGTAATAAAATATAGGCTGTTCCATTTAAAATAAGCACGTTATTACGCACTTATTTTACGATAAAGCTCGAAATCTCAGAAACGTGAGATATTTGCCATATAAAGATCGACATCATCTAAACCTAGTGCCATAATGAAAAAATATATCTTTAGTGGTTTTTGAGATTTTTCATAAAACACTCACCGTAAACAACCCTGTATAATTTAATAATAATCCACATAAACTTACCAAATAAAGTTGTTTCATTGCTTTTGGTAATGTGAACTAAAGTAGTGGCATTTAATTTTGAAAGCACAACATTAAGGACCACTTCCTTTGTACTCTTATAGTCAATAAACTTGGTTTTATTAGCATTTAAAACGTTTAATATGCTTTGAACTTACCTTTTGTCGTTTATTGTGAGCTATATTACGTATTTTAATAGTTTAAATATTGCAATTCTTACATACACTCATGGTATCAAAAATTTTACAGGGTTCTTAACGACATTAATTTAAAATCTTAGGGTACTCTGGTCAATATAGTCACTTTTAAGTTAAATACAAATATTAATACTAAATAGGAAAAATTGCTTTTAATGTTTCAATAATTATTAGAGCATTACTCTACAATTGTTTCGCCATTCTTGGACTTCATCAAGAGTACTTCGCACACTAAATTTAAAAAAGAGAATTATTTACAAACAGAACCATTTAACACGTTTTTCCCAAAGGTCTATAAAATATTATTAGGGGTTTTATTATGCGGCCCAGATGTGGTAATAAACTTATTTATAATTGGCATAACTGCGAAATTTATTTGATCATTGGTAGGAAAAGTTGTATTGTCTATAAGTGATTTTTAATTTCTAGTTGTTCATATAAATTTAATTTTTACCTTTGTTTTCTCTATGGAGTAGTTTAACATTATTAAGATCTATGAAGTGGTTTTGTTCTATACAATGTGTTGAAATGCCTGTATTTTTAAACTATTTAAAATTGATGTTTTGTGTTTTTTTATTCTGTTTTTTACGCTCCTTCCACTTTCACCAATATATTCCGCATTACAGTCTGCGCAATTAACTTTATAATAATTTTAAGTTTATCAATTATATACCAAACATCAGCAATAATGTATCCAATAGGCTAGATAAGTTAGGCTGTAAAACTGTGTCTGTAAATAAGAGTAACCTAGGTAGATTATTAGTTAACAATAAAGACAAAACAGAAAAATTAGATATGTCAGGGGTTTATAAAGTTAATTGCGCAGACTGTAATGCGGAATATATTGGTCAAAGTGGAAGGAGCATAAAAACAGAATAAAAGTACACAAAACATCAATTTTAAATAGTTTAAAAAACACAGGCATTTCAACACATTGTATAGAACAAAACCACTTTATAGATCTTAATAATGTTAAACTACTCCATAGAGAAAACAAAGGTAAAAATTAAATTTATATGAACAACTAGAAATTAAAAATCACTTATAGACAATACAACTCTTTCTACCAATGATCAAATAAATTTCACGAGATATGCCAATTATAAATAAATTTATTACCACATCTGGGCCGCATAATAAAACCCTAATAATATTTTATAGACCTTTTTGGGAAAAACGTGTTAAATGGTTCTGTTTGTAAATATTTCTCTTTTTTAAATTTAGTATACAAAGTACTCTTGATGAAGCCCTAGAAAGGCGAAACAATTGTAGAGTAATGCTCTAATAATTATTGAAACATTAAAAGCAATTTTTCCTATTTAGTATTAATAATTAAATACAAATGTTTTAATTCAAATATCGAATAACTTTTAAAGAAGTGTATTTATTAAAAAAATGTTGTGGGACTTTTTTTTTTGTAGCGCATCTAATTTTCCTAAAAAATGTTCAGTGGCTTACTTAAATTTTGATATTTGTAGTGGCAACAGAAATCTAAGCTCAAGAAACAAAACTTAATAAATATTTCATTATAGTCCCTGGGCAAGTAATAAAATTGACTGTATAGTAAGAACATTTTAAAAGCGCAAATTCGGTACCCTTTGAAAATAATACAAAAAACATAAAAAGGCCGCCTGCAATCGGACTATTCTATACAAAGGCGCCACTATCCTTTATAGCAAAGCGCCGATACACTATGAGATGGAAATCCATTATTTTGGCCAAAAAGCAACTTTGAAATTTTAATGGCTCATGCTGTGTATTTCAAAGTAGATACTCCACACTACATGTACGCAAAATTATAAAAGGATATGACGACTTCTATTGGGGTAATAAGAAACTTGAAAATGTATTTTAAGTAAACATAAATATACAACATTTAATTTCTTAGTTTATTATTACCCTTGATTACTAAAAAAGTAAAAGAGTTTAAATAACAAGAGCTATTGTTGTGTTTCCGATGCAGCCTCGCGAAGCCTCGCGAAGTCTCGCTACTTTTGTCAAAGATTTTTTACCTTTTTCTTTATCAGTTTTTGTACTTACAATTGCCTACTTTTTGCTACTTCTGAGTGTAAGGACAGTTACAATATTTTTTATAATTTACAAGGGTTTCTGTTTTAAAATTTAATATGTTTTGTCCTACACTGTATATCCTAAAAGATAAAAAGCATTATGATGAAAGATGTGGATTCTACAGAATCTATCCAACAAAACAGTGTTATAATTTATTTTATACGTTAAAAAATAAAAAAGTTGGGAAGATGTATCTCTATTACGCTTCTAAGAATAATTTAAAATTATTTTTCAGATTTGGATGGTCACATTTCCGAAACTAATTGAGATAGACACATCAAATTTAGTATCTTTCTAAAGCATTTTAAAAGAATTTGTTTGGTGGTGATATAATATTTAGGGTATTTCATTTAAAAAAATCATACCTATTGTCGTACCCTGTATATCATATGAGATAATAATCATCGGATTACTGATTAGAATAATACCGAATTAACCAAACAAGCTGACATTTTAGTTTATTTTGTACAATAAAAAATAATAATGTTAAGTAGGGTGTAAATTTATAATAACATATAATAAGTTTTATGTTTCCAAGAAGCATTTGTAATAATTTATAATATTTTTCAGTAAAAAGTACCTCATTTTAAGTTAGATTGGTAAGTTTCAGAATTTTGTCCAAAAAATTAATTTCTATCCCATAGTGCGATGACCAGCTGCATCAACCGGCATATCATAAAGAAATATAGCAAAGGCGGACGCGAAGACAAGCATGGTGATTTATTTGCTTTAAACTTTTTTTGTGATATTTTTTTATCAAAGAGCACCAAATTTACATTTTTAAACTGTTCCTTCTATATGTTAAGAACACTTTTAAAACCTTTTAGGGGTTTTTGTCAAGTCTACAACGAATATTCATACCGCCTTATATGAAAGCGACGCTTCTAACCCAGCCTATCAATATCAAATATTTCGTTTGTCGGACTGGTCAAATGAGTCACTTTTATGTTTACAATTTTACCACAATGTTTAACATGCAATTTTTTAAATATTGTGCTAAAAATCATAACAGTAACAGATTACGCAAACCCGCCCAATTCGATACCCAAAATATGTCAATGAGCGTTATGGTCTCGTGACTGTAACACTTATGGCTTTTGGCACAATGTTTAAAATTGCATATAACACGATTGTGAGTAAACTTGTTTGACAAATAAATAATAGTTTAAAAAAACTAAAAAACACGCTTTTATATGCAACCGAACTAAAAATTAGAAAATAATTTTTCATTACAAAGAGTTTGTCACTTCAGAGTAAAAAGCGTGGGGTGCTTAATATATTAAATGTTATAATTATTCTATTTGCAAATATCTATGAGGAAAAGTTATGAAAAAATAGTAAAATGCACCCCACGCTTTTACTCTGAAGTGACAAACTCTTTGTAATGAAAAATTATTTTCTAATTTTTAGTTCGGTTGCATATAAAAGCGTGTTTTTTAGTTTTTTAAACTATTATTTATTTTTCATTTTTAGTTCGATATATCAATTAGTTTTTAAAAATAAATGCTCCAGTTTATTCACTAAAAAATTCCTTCGCCATTTTGTCAAGAGTAGTATTAGGATCTGTAAAGGAATTTATTTATCCTGGCGGTCCTAATCAGGATAACGGGATACTGTTTTTAAATTATTGCATTGTCATCGGTCCTTGATACGTGTGCAAAGTTTCAAAGAAATTGAATTGCTGGAAGTTGGTAAAAATTAGGCTCAAAGATTCCGTTACATAGATAGATAGTTACAACCCAAGCTAATAAAAGCGTGTTAAAAAAGGGTAATTTTCTAGAATCCTGTGGCAACTCCGATTTTAACGAAATTTGGGATACGGGGGTTTTTGGGGTGCTGATCACGAATCTGAAATATCTTTTAGCGGAAACGTTTCGTTCTCGAGATATTCATCATCAAAGTTCAAATTTGAACTAAGCTTACTTTCACTATATTTCCCCTTCTTTTTGCACACAATTCTTGATTTAAATCTAAAGTGTCACACAATATTTGATTTTCACCTTTTAAAACCCCGTTTTTCTACGTTTTATACGGGAGTTTTTGGAGTGCTGATCACGAATCTGAAATATCTTTTTGCCGGAAACGTTTCGTTCTCAAGATATTCATCATCAAAGTTTAAATTTGAACTAAGCTTATTTTCCCTATATTTCCCCTTCTTTTTGCACACAATTCTTGATTTAAAGCTAAAGTGTGTGACACATATTTGATTTTCACCTTTTAAAACCCGTTTTCTACGTTTTTACATTATTTTTTGAATTAAATTGCGTTGCTTTTCTTTGATAATGCGCCAACCATACATACACATAGGGCTTCATGGCACACTGGGATTGAAATGATTCAAAGTATAGCTATGCAATTTAATGCAAAATAATGTAAAATACGTAAAAAATGGGGTTTTAAACGGTAAAAATCAAATATTGTGTGCCACTTTATTTTAAATCAAGAATTGTGTACAAAGAAGGGGAATATTGTAAAAATAGGATTAGTTTAAAATTCAAGTCTGATGATGAATATCTTAAGAACGAAACGGTTTCCGCAAAAATTCTTAGATTCGTGATCAGCTCATAAACCCCCGTATACCAAATTTCGTCAAAATCGGAGTTGCCGCAGGTTTCTAGAAAATTACCAAAAAAGTGACGCGTTTGGCCAGTCCTGACACCCGAAACATGTTACATTAACAGGCTGGGTTAAAGCGGCGGTATGGATATTCGTGGTGGAGTCGTCAAAAGGAACGTTCCTAAAAAGGTTTTAAAACTGTTATTATCATGTTAAGTCAATTTTAAATAGGGGAGCAGGAACTATATTTGAAAGCCCCATTACATAAAAACGGCTTGTTGGACGACAATTTATAAAGAAAAGTTTTTGTAGGGATTTTTTTAATATGTGTTGGCAATTTATTTAGATCAATAATTTGGAAGTTTTGCATAAAAAGAAGATTGTAGTCAAAAAACTGTCAATCCGCAAAAAATAGACCTCTTAATAAACTCCTCAAAAGAATTATCGCATGTGCTCGATTTCTTCTATAAGCTTCAATACAAAAATGCTTTTATTTAAATGGCCATATCTCTTTTAATTAATAAGTTATCAAGACAATTAAAAAAAAAGAAAATAGTAAGGAAAGGTGGAGCTATAACTTGATCGTAACCGTTATTATTTACTGTTACCAATGCATCCTACGGGGTGATAAAATTTAAAAAAATAATAATAATAATTTTTAATTGCCCTGTATAATGTGCTGTTGAAGGGAGTTATCAAATTTGTGTTTATAAAATATCAGAAATGAGTATGGATGAGTATAAATTATTAACAAATGAGATTTCTCCCTTTAACAGCACATTATATAGGGCGATTAAAAATTATTAATTTTTCAAAAAATTATTATCACTCCGTAGGATGTAACAGTAAATAACAACGGTTACTAGTAAATAACAACGGTTACGATAAAGTTATGGCTCCACCTTTCCTTAACATTTTCTTTTTTAATTGTCTTGATAATTTAATAATTAAAAGAGATATGGCCATTTAAATGAGAGCATTTTTGTATTGAAGCTTATGGAAGAAATCGAGCATATGCGATAATTCTTTGAGGAGGTATTTATTAAATGCTAAAACTTTCACGATATTTTTTTGTTACCTTAAACCAAGGTTAGTTTATATTTATAAGGTTGCGACATATCCTCAACTTTTAGGCGGTTCGAGGTCGGGGACGCAAGGAAGGGCACTTCTCGGAGAAAAGTTGGCAAAACTGGGTAAAAATCAAAGCTGAATAACAATCCAGTGGCGTCTAGAATTTGCGCATTTCATTTTGCATTGTTTTGGAAGTGATATTTGTTGAAAGATGTAATTCCAAATGTTTTTTATTTAAAGTAAAAGAATTTACAACTTAATAACAATTAAAAACTGTTGTGTAAACGGTTGTTCTACTAATACAATAAACTGTATATCTCCGGCACTGAAGCAACATGGCCGAAAAATGGGAGATGTGACGTCATAACACGTCACAGCAATATGGCCGAATGTCGTGACCTTATATAGACCGACTTTGACCTTAAACAATGTTTTTGATGTATTTAAAAAAAGGACATTTTTTGGCCCAGTCTACTGTATAATCCCAGACAACACACAAAAGAGCAAAAAGCGTAACCAAAAAAAACACTCCAGGAACGTGTGTTTATTGGGCCTTCTGGGGCGTGCAATTGACCCCCTCATCCTGCTTACGACTCTACTAAAATTCGATTTTTTGTTCCTAAATTTCCAAATATAAAATAACTAAAAATAGATCACCAAAAAGTCATAAGGCGAAATGAAATTCAGTATTGTGTTAGTTTACAAAGCATGTTTCATACGCCACCTGATCTGACGTCTCCGGTTGAAAGCCCTGCAAAGAAAAAATTGCCCAAAAACTTTCCCCGAATTTTTGTTATTGTTAAAGTACAACAATACGGCTCTTAATATTTTATTCATGATTTTATTTGTGTTTTGGAGAAAAAGACTTGACAAAGAAGCCCATGAAGCCAGGCCGAATAAAAGAAATGTTTGAAATAGGCAAGTTGTGAAAAGCTATTGTTTTTGTACTAATTTAAATTTGAATTTATAATAGACAAAAAGTGTGCTTTTGTGTTTATCTCAAATTATTTATGATTATTGCTAGAAAAATAAATTATGTTCCAAAAACACTTAATTGGTCAAAATGGAATCAAAATAAATTTATTTAGGTATAAAAAGTGCTTAAAAACCAGTGACGTTGAGTTTTTCTCAGATATATTGTTCTACTGCAACTTGAGATGCAACTGGAGGCACGCTGTTAATGTTAACATAACCATTATGTTAATAGTAGCAAAAATTTGAAAAAATAGATATTTAAGAGCCCGATTTTTTTGTGATTGATAACAAAAAAAAGTCGATATGGACTTTTTATACTATTTTCGACATACTACAAATCTGCAATTTAACTTTTGTTCCAACACTAATAGTTACGAAAAAATGCAAAAAAACGTAAATTTTCAATTCTAAGCTCTAAGAAAAGTATCTACCTACTAAAGATAAAAATATGAATTAATAGAACTTTTTGTACCAAATCTATTGCTAAATAACTTTATTTATTTTTTGTTAAAATATAGTAAAACCTCGGTTTTTCTGTTAATTGGACGAAAAAAGTTAAACAATCATGTAGAATTCCGCTTTTAATAGGAGCAAAAAAACAATTTGTGATTTTTTGGTACACCCCAATATATACAAACATAATATTATAGGGAAGGGCGGGGCTAGTTGAGCAATTTTTCACTTGATCGTTTATAGCTCGCTGAAAAATAAGATTTAATGGCTTATAAAGCATACTAATGAATTAGCAATTTATCCCTTATTAATAGTGTCCAGTAATTTCTTTCTAATAAGTCGAATTTAGGAGCTACATCTATTTTAATGTAGATAGTCAAGTATGCCCAATGTACCCCATAGGTGAGGTAAGTTGAGCAAGGGTATGGGGCTAGTGGATTACTTAGAAAGTATAGTCAAATCATGGCTTGAATGTTAGATACGTTTACAATAAAAATACATTTTGACAATTTGTTTTTATATTTATAATCTTATAGTGACAAAACAACAAATCTCGTTAATAAAACAGCAACGCACCTAGCTTAGCTTAACTATTGGATTTAATATCTATCAATTCATCTTCGTTTTTAAACTTTTTAAGCAGTTTTATTTTGCTTCTCTTGTAATGCCTTCTGTGTCTGTTAAAATGCAGCTTTTCTTGGACCAGCCTTTGGGTATGGTCGAACTATTTTCAGAGAAAATTTATAAGTTAGATAGGTCAGGTCGTTTTTTTGTTGCTTGTAAAAGTTCGGGTTGCAGCTTCTTTTAAATCTTGAAAAGGCTTTAGTAGTCTTACTGTTGAATAAAATTAGACACTTAGTACTATAAACAAACTTGAGTTATTTTTTAAGTAGAATCTAAAACCGTCATAAAATATAGGGTGTTCCATTTAAAAAATATAACTTTGAAAACGTCACACTTTTTTGAGACACCCTGTATAGAACTAAAATAATTTTATACTGTGGTCTTATCCGACCTGTACATGTTCCAGTATTTAATTTTTTTAAAGACCCATTGGTTATTCAGCTACAGACCGTGTCGAATATGGTGGGCCACCCTGTATTTTACATTTAAAATTACATTTTAACATAGTCTGTTAATTGGCATTACTTGCTTGCAGTTTACCCTCTCTATTGTTAATAACTTTAATTAATCAATAAACAAAAAGTAAAAACCAAAAAACGAGATTGTTATCTCGACAATAATGAACAAATATTTATTTTTAATTTGCCTAATGGAATCCAAGATAACTTTGTTAACCGGCAGAATCTTTTTAAAGGCCAACCGTTGTGTTTTACAGCCTTGTCACTTTACGCCATTTTCTCCAAGGGGACACCGAAGGGTAAATATTTTTATGGCTAAGTCGTATTATGGTAATTTAACCCAAATATACAGCAAAAACGTGATCGGAATTTAGCCGAAAGCTTTCTCTTTGTTGGAATAATGAATTAACTTCTTGTTAAATGGCCAATTTTAGCGATTTATTAACGAATTTTGTAATTACCGTGGGGTGGTTAGACCGAGACCTTTTTGAATTTTAAATAACCCAATATTTGGAAATTAAACAAATCTTGGGACATTATTGAAAAGGATTAAAACTTAATTTAATGTTTCGTGCTTGGTGGGTCAATAGAAACAGCGCTGATTTTTCGTAAATATTGGTCATTTTAAAAGTTGCTGTTCTGGTCTTTTTTATACGAAGTGTTTTCTTTGTGTGTGGAAAGAAAATTAAGGGGCATATTCCTGGGCCAATTTTATAAAAAAAGTTTATATAAACATAGGTCCGGAAATGCTTTGTTTCTAAGATACAGAGTATTTACCTTTCAAGAGAAAATCGAGTTTTTAATAATATTTTAAATACGACTTATTCGATTTAAATAAAATTTAGCTGTATGTTGAAATAAGAAATTTATTTAATTCTAAACCAAAAACCAGTAGCGGCGTGGGATGCATCTTATCGAATCTTATTAACAAAAAAACTAACGACTCTGACTTTTTACTGTTACCAAATTTTCAACTTTTTCCAAAGCCTTCGTATCGAGTAATCGATCGCAGCAGTTTTCTGTGGGATTTGTTTTTTATTAATGGTAATATTTATTAAGAAGATAAAGTTATTCATAGAATTGATTTGCAATCTACATTTTTTGGATACTTTTATTGCATAATAAACCTATTTAAATTTTTTCGTGAGCTTTAGCCTAGTAATCTTTGGTCTATTTCCTTAACGCCAATTACCTCCAAAATTATGGAGAAGATACTTAAATCTAGAATGTTTTCGTTTGCTAAGCAAAATACACTAATTTCTTCAACTCAATTTGCCTTTTAAAATAAAAAGGCAACCAAAGATGCCATTTATAACTTTCTGGATACTGTATATGGCAATATTGATAGAAAGTTTGTTTGTGCGGTGTTTTGTGACTTGGCAAAGGCTTTCGACTGTGTCAGTCACGAGATCTTGCTCTGCAAGCTTGAGTTCTATGGTTTTCACGAAAGAATTTTAGATTGGTTTCGAGGATTTTTGATAGGTAGAAAACAAGTTACTAAAGTTTTCGACCATAATAATAGTTATATTTACTCCTCAATCGCACCTATAACTAACGGCGTACCACAAGGTTCCGTTCTTGGACCATTGCTGTTCCTAATATTTATTGAAGACTTGGCCAGTCTGCCAATAAGAGGTTCTTTTACATTCTTTGCCGATGATTCCACTATATGTTGGTCAGCTGATTCTGCGGATTTTTTTATCTTTTTGACATCCCACGAAGGTCTATGCCTAAATACCAGAGTACCGTGGGTGTCGGGTTATTAGATGTTTAACCCATCGTTCCCCCTGTTCCGTCAACGTTGTCCAAGCACTGAAACATGCAGTTGCATTTCACAGCACCTTTTAGACAACGCGGTAGTGCCATCACGGTCGTTATTTTTTTAAATAACTACTACCTAAATATGTCTCCCCGCTGGGAATCGAGACCGCCGACCTCTCTTCGAAGATCAAAGCTCTGTCCACTAGGACACGGGGGAGACCATGAATTACAGCGAATAGTGAATGCAGACCTGTTACTCATAAAAACTTGGTTTGACTCTAACAGCCTCTTATTGAACTTAAACAAAACTAAGTACCTAATTTTTAAAAATAAATGTGATATTTGTCTTCACATTGATAATACTAAATTAAACAGGGTGTCAGAGGTGTGTTTTTGGGATTAACATTTGATACTAAATTATGTTGGAACGTTCATATAACTAAGGTTACAAAAAATTAGCCTCCGGGCTTTTTGCTTTAAAAACGGCCAGAAATACTTTAAATCAGGAAACTGCTATACAGGTTTATTATGCCCTATTTGAATCTCATCTTAGATACTGCTTACCCTTCTGGGGTTATGCTGCATTATCAAGAACTAACCTAGTTTTTCTGCTGCAAAGAAAGCTATTCGAATAATCGCAAATGTTTCGAGTATGACATCATGTAGACTACTCTTCAAAAAATTTAAAATTTTAACATTCTTTGACGTCCTAATTTTTTATACTCTAACTTTTTGCATAAGTACAATTTGGAGGGATTTATTCAAAGGAGAAATAATGTGCATAGCCATTTTACAAGAGCTAATAACAATATTGTAGTGCCACAATGTAATAGTTCTATAACCCTTGATTCATTGTTTCATCAAGGAAAAAATCTTTATAACAGTATTGCTGACCATATAAAAAATTTACCATTACCTAAATTTAAAAACAAGTTAGGAAAATACCTGCTAAACTGTACAAATTATTCACTAACTGAATTTTATAACAATCTTGATCGACTTATTTAACTCTTGTGTACTTCTCTATAATTTGTATATGTATAATACTACCTAATTTGTTAATTTATGTAGTGAGTAGTGTTCGTAGGTTTAAGATAGATTAGATAAATATTGTACAACATGTTTGTGTTTTTCATTAAAATGATTTTGATTTGATTTGATTTGATTTATAAAGCCTATCAGTTTAATAAAACACTACAACAACTTAATAAATTAGTCGAATGTCGAAGTCGAATGGTCGAAAGCTTTAGTAACTTGTTTTCTACCTATCAAAAATCCTCGAAACCAATCTAAAATTCTTCCGCGAAAACCATAGAACTCAAGCTTGCAGAGCAAGATCTCGTGACTGACACAGTCGAAAGCCTTTGCCAAGTCACAAAACACCGCACAAACAAACTTTCTATCAATATTGCTATATACAGTATCCAGAAAGTTATAAATCGCATCTTTGGTTGCCTTTTTATTTTAAAAGGCAAATTGAGTTTAAGAAATTAGTTTATTTTGCTTAGCAAATTCTTTGATAAATTTCTAGACTCATTTAAATATTACAGTTTGTTTGAATTTAGGCATTTCCAAACAGCACCCTTTAAATTAGCTTATTTAGGATTCTACACCCTTAATAATAATTTTATCTTTGATTCCAATTAACTTCTTCAACCACATTCTACGTTCATAAACAGAGGCAAAACGATTTAATTTGCCCTTTATAATCAATTTGGTAGAAAGACTTAATAGGGTTGTAGATTATTTTACTTTTGAATTTTGGAAATAGTAAGCGGAAAGTTGGCAATCAATGGATAGTTAATTTAATAACAGTTAATTAAGAGAATTATTATCTGGCATGATAAACGCGTTTGCCAAAGTGTTTATTTACAACCATGTATACAATCTTGACATTTCCGACTTTTTAATACACTAGTGGAAAAAATTAAAGGACACAAAAAAAACTTCAAATTTTTTGACGTTATTCAAGTGGCTGTATTTTGTTTTAAAATAGTCGTACTGAAATGTAAAAAAAAACATTTAAGAGCTTAAAGTTTCTAGTCTTAAGATCCTACGGTAAATTTTTTTAAGCAACGTCTACCGCGCAATTCTGAATGAATATCAAAACTATTTTTCCAACTTAACCACTATGTGAATCGGATAACCTGTTTATTCAGCTTTATTTTTTTTAAGTTTGATACGACCACTTCTCGCTTAGATATTAAACTTTAAACGAAAGAGGACATTTTTGTCTCTAACCATCAATTTCTCAGCCACAGGTAATATAATATACAGGGTGCCTCATTAAAAAAAAACTTTTTTCCACCTATTATCACCAGTATCACTATTTAAAACATCTTTAAAAGAGCTTTAAGAAAACACCACATTAGGTACATATAACTTTATTAGTTTTGGAAATATGGCCATCCAAATCAGCCACACCTTTCAGTTCGCCTGGCAGGTACTTGTGCTCATCGAATATGCCTGTCAATTTTTTTTCAAACCTTACTATAAATAAATTAAATCCTATAGAAAAATTTCAAGATTAAAGCTTCTAGTTTTTTTCTTTCAAACTTTCAAAAATATCCAGGGGATGATGTGCAGGGCTAATGCTTACCAGGTGATGATTGTCGTACTTAGCATGCCATGACTCTCAGTATACAAATTTCTAGCCTTTAGGCTCAACGTTACTCGAAGGGTTTTCACTAGCTCTGTGTTTAATACATTTTTAATTTAAAAAAATTTAAGAAAAATAGAGAAATGACTCACTTCGTAAACCATCTGTTTCTCTTCACAGTAATGAAACACTTTACATTTTAAATTTGTTCGAAAAAATGAGACATTTTTATACAATTTTTGTTTTTCGGAAAACCCGAGAGAGAAACCACCTACGAAATTATTTTTTTTTTTAAATGGGAAAGTACAAAGAATTAGAAATTATGAGAACTGAGGAGTATAGAAAATGACAGAGAAGTATAAAAAATTACTGAGGCATCTCGGAGAAACATAAGGCATAGTAAGTAAATAAAAATTATATTATTCAAGGTGTGTTTTACGATGACCTTGTCGTTTAATTTTTAAAAAACCATTTATTATAGTTAGTAAAATTTTTTACATCATTTTAACTCATAGTATAATCATCTTAGTCGCCGGTGTTTTAAAGTATTTTAAGAGTTAACATTTGCGAGCAGAAAATCTAAATTAAAATAAGCCGCCCACTCCGATACCCGAAACATGTGTTTGAGCCTTATGGTTTTGTGATTGTGTACAGCAGGGGTGGCCCAAGATCAGCTTTTCAGTAACGACACTCAGTGCGATCTACCAATTTCATATTTCGGCGAAAAATATATTTTTCAGGTTTAAAAATATTTGAAGAGCAAAAAAAAGGTCCTCACCCCGATTTTGTACTTTTTTAATAGTGTCACAAGTCATTATCTTCTTGAAAGAAAAAAAAGAGCTCATTCGTTTTTTTTTTTAACCACAATTATTCGTAACTACCGCCCGCCCTTTCTCCGACTTTCCGCCTTTTTTCATTTTCACATTTTTCCGCCCCTGCCGCGTTTCGCACTGGTGCCTTGCACCGCCCGTTTGGCACGGCACTGGTTCTAGGTATTTATATTTTTGACCTTGCTACGATCGACTGGACTAATAGTCGCGCGATCGACCGGTTGGCCACCCATGGTGTACAGTGTTTAAAAATAACATGTTAAATATTGTCGTAAACTTGTCCGACAAAAAAGTGACTCGTTTGCAGAGTTCGACACTTGAAACAAGTCAAAATTGACAGGCAGGGTAAAAGCGCCGCGCCGCTTTCATATATGGTGGTATAAATAATCTTGTCCTAAATAAAATTTAAAAGGGTTATTATCATAAAGTCTATTTAATTGCTGGCCAAGGCACCACTATTTTACCTTACTTTTTAAATTTTAAAGTCTTTTAAATCATGAGCACCAGTAGAGAAAAGGACTATGAAAGTTTTTACGAATGTATAGTTTTTATGGCTACAAATTTCCAACTCTATGGTATTGATAATACTTTTTGGTGGAAACACCTTTTATTAAAGTTTTCCACTTTAAAAGTTGCGTGTCTTTAGCCTAATGCCGTTGTCTCAAAGTGATAGTGTCACTGACAATATAGACATGCACAGTATCCAATAGTTTTTACATGACTTTGGAAGAATGGAAATTTAACTAATAAAGCATTTTAAATTACTTACTTTTGTTGAGATGTATGTATTAACCAGGGAAAAAACTTTAACATATTTATTGTCTTTTATCATCATACACTTGTGTGTGCCAGGATAATAATTTTCATGGATTTGTTTTAAAATGTAAAGGGAGCCGCAGGGCCGTTCCTGAGGTGACTTGCGCCCTAGTGCAAAAAACCTTGGTTGCCTCTATAGCAGAATGTCTTTTGGTAGACTATATAAGATGCCTATACTCGGTTCAAGTTACATATGCAAAAAATTTCAACCGTGATCAAAGCGTTATATCCCGTTTTCTGTACAGCTGATTATTGAAAGGCAATAAAACATAATGGTAAGCCTAAAGCATTGACTTTCAAGTATAGTAAGAACATTTTAAAGGCGCAAATTCGGTACCCTTTGGAAATAATACAAAAAACATAAAAAAAGGCCGCCTGCAATCGGACTATTTTATACAAAGGCGCCGCTATCCTTTATAGCGACGCGCCGATACACTATGGGATAGAAATCCATTATTTTGGCCAAAAAGCAACTTTAAAATTTTAATGGCTCATGCTGTGTATTTCAAAGTAGATACTGCAAACTACATGTACGCAAAATTATAAAAGGATATGACGACTTCTATTGGGGTAATAAGAAACTTGAAAATGTATTTTAAGTAAACATAAATATACAACATTTAATCTACTTAGTTTATTATTAGCCCTGTTTACTAAAAAAGTAAAAGAGTTAATAAGAGCTATTGTTGTGTTTCCAATGCAGTCTCGCGAAGTCTCGCTACTTTTGTCAAAGATTTTTTTACCTTTTTCTTTATCAGTTTTTGTACTTAAAATAGCCTTCCTACTTTTTGCTACTTCTGAGTGTAAGGACATATACAAGATTTTTTATAAATTACAAGGCTTTCCATTTTAAAATTTAATATGTTTTGTCCTACACTGTATATCCTAAAAGATAAAAGCATTCTGATGAAAGATATGGATTCTACAGAATCTACCCAACAAAACAGTGTTATTATTTATTTTATACGTTAAAAAATAAAAAAAGTTGGGAAGATGTATCTCTATTACGCTTCTAAGAATAATTTAAAATTATTTTTCAGATTTGGATGGTCATGTTTCCAAAACTTATTGAGATAGACACATCAAATGTAGTATTTTTCTAAAGCATTTTAAAAGATTTTTTGGTGATGATATAATATTCAGGATATTTCATTTAAAAAAATCATACCTATTGTCGTACCCGGTATATCATAGATAATAATTTAATCATCTGATTACTGATTAGAATACTACCGAATTAACCAAACAAGCTGACATTCTAGTTTATTTTGTACAATAAAAAATAATAATGTTAAGTGGGGTGTAAAATTATAATAACATATAATAAGTTTTAGGTTTCCAAAAAGCATTTGTAATAATTTATAATATTTTTCCAGTAAAAAGCACCTTATTTTAAGTTAGATTGGTAAATTTCAGAATTTTGTCCAAAAAAATAATTTCTATCCCATAGTGCGATGACCAGCTACATCAACCGGCATATCATAAAAGAAATATAGCAAAGGCGGCCGCGAAGACAAGCGTGCCGATATATTTGCTTTAAAATTTTTGTGGTGTGTGAGCAAAGAATTTACATTTTTAAACTGTTAATAATAATAAAACTTAATAGATAAGAAGGATATACTGCCGTTCTAAGCCAAAAGACACATCTCAATATTTTAACTTTGTGTAGGAAATTTAGATGCGTCTAATTTTGTTATCAATTTTTAGGCACTATGGAGTTAAAATGCGTCTTTTTGCTAAGAAAATAAGGTAAACATAGTATCTAGCGTACTTAAAGAGCCATAACATATAAATCGAAAATATATTAGGATGAGTCTTTTTAAATTAGGACAGCATTATAGGTATTAAATATATATAAAAAAATATAACAGCTTATTTATTAAAATTCAGTTTTTTTGGCCTTTAGGTTCGCAAAATCTTAAACCAAATGTTCTATATCTAATTCATCACACATTTTATATTCTGTAGAAATAAGCTTCCAATTAGTCGTTTTGGACACTTTGCACCATTTGCACTATTTTCACCACCTGGTTGACACGGCCCTGAGGAGTCACTTGCATTTCTTTGTTTATCTTAAAAAGTCACAACTTTTTTCTTTTGGAGTACCTAATATGACTCAAGTAAAAAAGTATATATTTTTTTTTAAATATTTTGCTTTAAAAAGTATACTTGGTGACTATCGCTACGAGAAACTTTTTTGTGATATATTGAATGATTTTAAGATTAAACTTTAGGCATGATCAACTTTTGACTAAGTTAATTTGTTTTATTTTGACTCAAAAATTTGTGGTAACTTTTCGTACAGAACCTTTGTATTAATAGATTTCAATTTTGTACGTGTTAAGCTTGGCAAGATTTATGGTTATTTTAATTAGCATTTGTTATAAATTATTTTTGTTTTCTTTAAATAATTAACTCAAAAACATCTTATGACTGTATTGTCTGGAAACCAATGCCCTTAATAAAAATAATTTATTATGTTCAAAATAACTTTGCTAGGAATTATACCGGGGGCGATCAAAAGTTGGTTTTTGGCATGGTTTTAAAGCAAAAAATTAAAATCTTTAAACTTTACTAGAAAAAGTCTATCTTATGTCTTGGTTATCACTTGTAAATATCTTAATTATTATTTTAAAACTGAAGAAGGGACATTGTAAGTTATGACCTATGATTTACATACCCTTGTGTACTAAATTATTTCCAAACATACTTGCAGAGCAAAGACACCTTCAATCTTGTGGGCGTCACATTTGAAAGTAACTTTAACTGACATAAACACATTGTATCTATAGCCACGGCTGCTTCAAAAAAGCTTGGATTTCTCTTTCGAGCCAAAAAGTATTTTTCCGCTTCTAATTTGTACACTTTGTATGTGTCCCAAATCCGACCTCCCTTGGAATATTGTTCTCATATCTGGGGCATGGCGTCCCCCACAACCCTAAGCATTCTTGATTCTATTCAAAGAAGCGCTATTCGTCTCATTAATGATCCTTCAATTACAGAAAGGGTTTCCTCTCTTGCCCATCGTCGGGCTGTGGGGGATTTATCGCTTTTTTATAGGTACTTTCGTTGCTTCTGCTCTGAAGAATTGTCCAGTATAGTTCCTCCACTCACGGTTCCCAACAGAGAAACTCGTGGTTCCGCGCGTATGCATCCCTATACGGCCCAACTCGACAGGCCCCGAACTTTTCACTTTGTTCGTTCTTTTATCCCTAGAGTTTCTAGATTGTGGAACCTGCTGCCCGCGGAGGTCTTTCCTTTCCCCCCAAATCTCCAAGTATTTAAGTCCCGTGTCAACAAACTCCCTCTTACCTCGCTTAAGACACCCACGGTACGTTAGTATTTGGGCTTTTAGCCTTCGTGGTTTTTCCAAAGATAAAAAAACTTATCAGTTAATATAGGGTTGCTCCACTACTTTACTCTTTCAGAAAATTGCTGAAGAAAACCGTCAAAATTGCGTTTTTGGTTGTTTTTTTTTAGGAAAAATTGTGAGCGAATAGCAAAATTTTGATCACCAATGTGTGTTTAGATAACAAAAATAAACATCAGAACGTATATACTCGTCGTTCCAGTAACTCACTTTAGCGTGTTACTAGCACGTAGAGATTACACAAAGAATGCCTGCATGAAAACATTGTCCAATAGGATTAAACATAGGTTTAATTTGTTATTGTTTTTTAATATTTGCCTTATTAAAAATCAAACACCACCATTCTATGAATATTTTTTTCTTTAGAACCGTGATTAAAGCACATGTACTGTTTAACAGCGAATAAATTTCTGTTATTCAAATTGATGTCAAACTTTATTATCAGTAAAATTCTGTGTTGTTGGCTTTAAAGTTAGTTGTTCAGGCAATAATCTAGCCGTATACCACTCGACCTACAAATTCATATCGCTTAATCTACCCAAATATTTTTTGCATGATTGACTTGGCAAATAGTCTCATGGACTGCTTTGCGCGGAATTGTGTTTGAATTAAATTATTGTACATTTAACCATTTTCAAAGAAAATTCTTGCTGAAAATATGTTAGGTAGTTTATTCGATTAAATTTATAGGTCTTGTAATATATTATATGATTATTTCTCTCAATAGAAAATTAACTAATCAGAAACCACCATTTTTCGGATAAATTCTGTTTAGATAAGAGATTTAACCACATGTGCTGTTTAACTGTGAATAAATTTCTGTTATCAAAACTAGATTTCAAAATTAAACGAAAATGTTAAACTTTATTATAAGTAAAATTCTGTGTTGTTGGCTTTAATGTAAGTTTTTCAGAAAACAATCTAGCCGTATACCACTCGACATAGAAATTCAAATCGATTAAACTACCCAAATATTTTTCCCTTCCCCTCCCTAATTATTTTAGAAGAAAATATAATTAGGATTTTTTAAAGAGCACGAAAAGTTGTACCCAGTGTACAAATTTCAGCTCTTTCAGTCCGCAGCCTAAGAGATAAATGCTAAAATAAGTTACGAATCTCCTGTCTTCTTACCCGCCTTGTATTATTAGAAGTTTATAATAAAATACTAAAAAAATTATTTAACCTCTTACTCTCAAGTTGTCAGATCAATGTCACATCATTCTTAAATAATAAACTACTTAAATCAAGAAAAAATCACTTTTATAAAATGGTTTTACCAGGGAAATAGTTATCGAAGAGTAGCGGACATGTTTGCAGCCTATTTTCCCAATAGGCCAATACCAAGTAAATCGACAATAGAACGGACGATAAAAATGTGAAGAAAATCGACGTGATCTTTCGCCAAACGATTTTTTTCTATTGGGACATTTAAAAACTAAGCTACCAATAAAAATATGAAAATTTAGTCCAGCTAAGGAATGCTATTTCCGCTGAATGTGCCAGAATATCGATGTACCAACTAGCCAACGTAAGAAATGAGTTTTATAATCGTTTGGGTTATTGTCTGGCAGTTAATGAAGGAATATTTAAGCATTTGATTAAATCCTGATATTTTCGTCATAAATTGATTTCTAAATGTAGAAAAATTTGTTTTAATGTCTTGCGTAACTGTGAGTGCATGTGTTGGAATTAGCTGTAAACTAAAATGAAATGCGAAGATTCTTTTGAAATTCCCGTATAAAATTCTTCAGTTTTGGCAATGACATTATAAATTAATGATCTAAATTGTCGCTGATAAATCGATATAGTGTTTTTATTGTTGATTTCTAGAGTACAGGGTGCATAATGAGATACTAGATTGCAGAATTATTAAGCAGTTTACTCTTTACTGGTTGGTTGAAAAATGCTCAAATTTTCATTTTGGGAGGAACTCATTGTGCTCTTCAATAAATCCTAATAGCATTTTTTTCTAAAATAATTAGGGGAGCCAATATTTGACTACTTCAAAATTTATATGGGATTCCCTATGTCCCGCTCGACGAAGCAACACCCGGTATACAAAGTATGTAACCACATCCAAAATATGATATTTTTTTCTGTGGTGTAACCAAATTAATTGCCTTACTTTTGTAAAACACCCCGTAAACTCACCTATGCTCACTCTATCCTTAAAATAGCCCCAAACAATAGACCTCGTTCTGCCAAGTCTTGAGCCACAGACCATAGCGCAACTATTTTTCAAACTCTATAATTACCATTGTTTTACCAGCCAAATATTTCTTTAATTTGAACAAATCGTGTGTCATATATCTACCGGCGGGCAAATGCCATCAGCTGCAAGCAGACTATTGACATGTACTAAACTAGTACAAACAACACATATTTTTAGTTCAAAAAGCGTGATGGGTAAAAAAACAAAAATACCCCTTACGCATGTGTTGGATACCATATTTTTGTACATATATAATATGTATATACTATATATATTTTTACATATAAATTTTATAAACATTTTTTTGTCTTCCAAATGCATTATTAGTACTAATTTTTAAATACTTTTCCTAAATTCAAATAATAATATGAACAAACTTAAAATTTATAAAATTTTAGAATTCGCTATCTTTACTCCATTTAAATTTTCTTTCCAAGGAAGCTTGGCCATCTCAAAGGTCTTTGCCGATTTAACTACCAAATAAGGAAAATATAAACGGTAAACATAAACCGGTTTATTTGCTTTTTATATTTTCCTGAAATTGAAATCCTCCTGCGTTATTCATCTATATGTATTTGGTTATGGCGCTTTTACAAATAAGCTTAAATATGGTTTACTGTGCTTTCAAGAACGTGTTTTCGGGTTCTCTATGTCGTGGAAATGTTTAATTTTTTAATTAAGAAATAGTAAAGCCCCATTTACACAGTCAACATAATTAAAGCAATATTATTGACGCAATATATAAAGTGTTTCAAAATTTTAAGAAATAAAATAAAAGGTAAACAAGTTTTTATTAAAATGCAGTAAAAAGAATAAATTTAAGTTTTTTTTTTTAAACCTTTACTATCAACATTCAAGTTCTGCAAGAGCACATTTAATCTTGTGGGCGTCATATTTGAGAGTAACCTTACCTGGTATAAATATATTATATCTATAGCCACGGTAGCTTCAAAAAGTTTTGATTTCTTTTTCAAACGAAAAAGTACATTTTCTTTCTAATTTATACACTGTATGATCTCAAATTCGAGCCCGCTGAAATATTGTTTTTATATCTGGGAAATGGCGTCCCCCACAACCCTGGGCATTCTTGATTCCATTTAAGGAAAAACTGTTCGCTCTATTAAAGATCCTTTGCTTTCAGAGAGGCTTTCTTCTTTTGCCCATCGTCGGGATGTCGGGGATCTATCGCTTCTTTATAGGTACTTTATGGCTTCTGCTCTAAGAAATCGTTGTTTAATTCTCCCACTTGCAGCTCCCAACGAAGAAACTCGTGGTCCGCACCTATACATCCCTATACAGTCAAACTGGTCAGGTCTCGAACTCCCCACTTTGTTCGTTCTTTTATCTTTTATCCCTAGAGTTTCTAGATTGTGGAACCAGCTGCCCCGCTCTCTTTTCCTTCAAAGCTTCAATTTTTTGAGTCCCGTGTTAACAAACTCCCTCTTACTATGGTATTTAGACTTCGTGGATTGTCCAAAGATAAAAACCTATGGTACCCAGTGCTTTACAAGGCTTTGAGGGTTGCCATAGAGTTAAAAAAATGTAAAGATACTAAGTTTTATTACTTTTTCAAGAAAATAAATATAAAAAAACAGAATATTTTTAAAGTTTAGGTTAAGGTCGTATATTGTTTTTAGCAGGTTTTATATTAATTTATTATTTATAGTTTATCAGACAATCAGATTAGAGAGTATCGTTAGCTCCTAAAAAACACTTTGTCCCTCTAATAGGATTAGGAATAAAAGAGAAAATATAATATTAGATAAAAACCTTTTTCAATACTTTTTCTGACTTTCACAAAAGTAAAGCTATGAACTATGTATATGTCAACATAAAAAATCCGTATAAATCACTATTTTTTTTTGTCATGAAAATATGTGTTATAATACGTTTGATTGATTCTTGGCACATGCTTTAAAAGAAATACCTATTTATACAGAAAAATCTTTAAATATTTTTTTACCAACTTTAGTAAATAAAAATGATTAGATTACTACAATACAGACTTCTTATTACATTTTTTAAAGTATTTTGTTTAACTGAAGTTGGTAATTTCTATTTTATTTTAACCTATATCTAGCGTTACCAATTTAATACCATTTAGAAACTTCTACTTGTAAAATATATTTTTTCTTCCAACTTTAGTAAATAAAAATTATCATCATTCTCATTATATATAATAAAACTAAGTTGATAAAATGTGCGTGCCAATAACACTTGAAAAGAGGTCCCGATACGATAAAGGGACTTATATAGTGTGATAGCCCTTTATCCCCCTCGAACAAGAAAGTTCCCGTTTTAACCTAAAGGGCGTATTTTTAAAGATATAAGGGCTTTTCCAACCCTTCAACTTAAAAATTAAATGTAATGGAGCCATCTGTTGTCGAGTATTTGAACTTCATTCAGAACAACGGTTATTTGGGTTGCGTTTCGAAAGGCGCTGCGAGCAATTGCAATTGTTTTCAATAATTTTTTTACTTTTACGTCATGGTTTATTTTTTATTTCAACTACCACGTGATCTCATATCAACTCCCGAGCGAAGCCGGGAATCATAGCTAGTATATAATTAAACTAAGTTGATAAAATGTGCTTACCTATAATACTTGAAAAGGAGTCCCAATACGATAAAGGGACTTATATAGTGTGATAGCCCTTTATCCCCCTCGAACAAAAAAGTTCCCGTTTTACTCTAAAGGGCGTATTTTTAAAGATATAAGGACTCTTCCAACCCTTCAACTTAGAAATTAAGTGTAGTGGCGCCATCTGTTGTCGAGTATTTGAACTTCATTCAGAACAACATTTATTTGGGTCTCATATCAACTCCAGAGCGAAGCCGGGAATCATAGCTATATTACTATAAAACAGACTTATTGTTACATTTTCAAAAATATTCTGTTCTACTAAATTTGGTAATTTCTATTTAATTTGGACCTATCTAGCGTTACCTATTTAATACCGTTTAGGAGCTACAACTAATAAAATAATTTTTTTATTAATTTGACAGTGACAAGGAAGAATAATCATAGTTACCTATGATATGGAGCAGAACAAGGCTGTTACCTACGTAATTTAAGTAAAACAATTTAAAACTAACAACATGTTTTCGTAAAATTTTATAAATAATATTTATTCATTAATTTTCATAAAAACAGTATGAAATAAAATATCATGCGATACACTGCCCGCAGGTGTTGTTACAGTACTCGTTTATATTCCAGACTCGGCTCCTGCGTCGCCCTCGTCCGTAAACATCTCGTACTGTAATAAGTCACCTACCGGACCTATAAAGTGAAATACTATTTAAAAAAACAATTACTAAAATGGCTTCCTTTATAAAATGTTGGGAAAAAAATTAGTGATATATTACACTGTCATGTAGAGTAAACAAAAATAAAAGTTGCCATTATACAGGGTTTGTCGACAATTTTATTTTATATTTTTTAATTTAAATATAGTAGTCCCTGGGCCTGAAATGGATTTCATGATAAGAACAAATTTAAAACCTTTTTGGAGAGGGGGTTTCCTTTTAACGAGTCTACCACGAATATTCATACTGCCTTATATGGAAGCGGGGCTTTAACGCAGTTAATGTTAAATGTCTCGGGTGTCGGAATGGGCGAACGCGTCACTTTTTGTTCGAACAAGTCTACCACAATGTTTTACCTGCAATTTTTAAACAGTGACCCAAAGGGGAAATCGTAGGGTCTCATCACTGTGCATGGACAACGTTGACGGAACATGGAAAATATTGGTCGAACGCATCTCAATAACCCCACACACATTAGGTACCGTGTGGGTAACTCTAGGAAATAAGCAATCGTGGGTTGTTACAAAGATTAAAAATACCCTTTTTATACAGGGTCCGGCACTGAAACTTTCTATTTCAATGACATGGTGGCGCGACTGGAGCTTAGTTGCAGCGCGTTAGTGCGCTTAGCAGACAGTTGGTGGGGGATTTGTTTGTTAATTCTCGTTAGTCGCAAAATCCTTGGACAGAGAGCAACGCACGTTCGCCGTTGAGACCTACTTTTCACAAGGCTGGTCAATCATCGCCGTGCAGCGTGCGTTCCGTTTACGGTACAATAATAATGTGGCAATGATTAACAATTTCTTCCTGTCAGCTCTGTGCTATGGCCTTAGGCGATGTATGGTTCAGCAAGATGGGGCCACAGCCCACATTACGACTTTTAATGCCTATTTTGAGAGAAAATTTGCCAGGGCAACTTATCACCAACCGAGGTGACATTCCATGGCCCGACACGATCGCCAGATCTAGCTCCATGTGATTACTTTCTATGGCGCTACCTTAAATCAAAAGTATATAACAACCGTCCTGCAACTCTGGAAGAATTAAAAAACAATATTCGTTACGAGATAGCCAACGTACCGAAGAATATGCTGGAAAGGGTCCACGCACACTTCAGAAATCGGTTACATCAATGTATCGACATGTACGGTAGACACTTGTCAAATATTTTGTTTAAAACAACTTGATTTCAAACTTTCCATGTTATTGTCTAATGCTAATTAAAATAAATAAAAATGTACAATATATATTTTATTTTACCTATGAAAAAAGAAAGTTTCAATGCCGGACCCTGTACTAAATGTCCAGGCGTTTGTAGATGCATGATGAACAAACAATTATTTTGAATTCAAAACCAATAACAAAATTTACTATGCTTCAAAACTATCCAATCTCGAATAATATATTTCGTGTGTCATAACGTTAGAACTCTATGACAACTTCTAAAACAAAAACATACCTATCTTGCCGAAGTTCTATCAAAGTTTTATACTTTAGGCAACTTTGAATACTATAGCTTTAGGTTATGTGCCATTGTCTCGAAGTTACTGTTACATGTTAGACATAAGGGACCATAAGAACATAAACATATAGGCTTTTAACAAGAATATATGGTTGCATATATTTTCAGTTTAACTTTGTTGGAATGTCATTACAAGAAATGAAAAATTTAAAAAAGAAAAAATTAACAGAGAAATGCATGATGGGGGTTTAAAATATCTGTATGCTTTTTGAATTTGGTTTTTCATGCTACGGTTTATTTAGAAAGTTCTTATAGGGTAGGGAGGCGCAACAATACCGGGTGATGCATCGCCGAGCGGGACATAGGAAATCCCAAGTAATTTTAATGGAGTCAATTGTTGGCTCCCTAATTATTTTAGAGAAAATTCTATTAAAGTTTATTGAAGAGCACGCAAATCTATCGTCCATGGTAAAACTTTAGATTTTTCGGTTAACCCGTTTGCTAGTTGATGCTAATATATTTTTTAAAATTGTTACATTATTATCGCCCCATATTTATGAACAACAATAAAATACAGCTAGTTAGCGTGACATAACGTTGTCACTTTGAAATTTAGTGCTTTATTATTATCAAAAAATCGTAGAGCGAAAAGAATAACCATGATTTATACTACTGAAGAAAAGTATTGATAATTTAATGGTACTATCAAGGAAATATTTACCAAACGGTGTAAAAGGGAATTTTTAAGAAATATTTGTTTTACTGATGACTGCATATTTGCGTTAAACAATGAAGCCAATCATTAAATTATCGATACTAGAGCAAAGAAAAAAACACAGATTTGTCGAAACGAGGACGCAATATCTCACAGAAAGTAAATGTTTGGGCGGGGATTTTCGGAGAACATATTATTGACCATTTTTTAAAATTAAATTTAAATGTGAGAATTTGTTTGGAACTACTCGAAGAACTTATTTTACCCGCTTTAAATGATGTATCCAGGAAAATCAGAAAATTTGGTACCAAATGGATGGCTGCCTGGCACATAATACCCTGGCTGTTCGGGAATATTTACACAATGCTTTTAATGGAAATGTCATTGGCCTACATCACACCATAAATTTGCCAGCCAGGTCTCCTGATGTTTTGCCAAATGACTTCTTCCATTTAAAAAGCATGATATACAAGGATAAAATTACTCTAATCTAGATAGAAATTTTAATTTGCCAGTTAGCCAATGTAAGAAGACAATTTTATGAACGTCTGGGTTATTGTCTAGCAGTCAATGGAGGAATATTTGAAAATTTTCCTTAAATCTTATAGTTTATTTCCAACATATTAATTATTGTAATAATATTAATAATTTATTGAAGCATGTAAATATTATAAATGTCTTGACTTGACCTACTTTTTGTTAAAAATGCCACTAACAGTTGTGATGACTTTTTAATTTTAAGAGTTTGTAAAAACGCTCTTTTAAATAAGATGTCTTACGTCATTTAACTAAGCGTTTTTATGGTAATGCGGAAATATGTATTTTATGTGTATTTGATCTATTTTTTTTTCAAAAACTAAAAAAAAAGTTTTAAACATAAATTAAAAAAAGAAAAATCTCTAAAATGGGATATTTACATACTATCAAATATTAAATATGCAACCAAGGTCAAAAGTTTAATGGTTCCAAAGTCACTAGATTACAATCAATTATATTTTAAAACCGGCAAAAGGCAAATTATTAAGATTTATGTCAGCACCTTGATTAAAGTTATATAAATTTTGGGTGTTGCATTTGCTATGACACTTGGTATATTTGTGTTATTGCTCCCTAATAAAATAGTTCTAGATAATTTAAAACATCATGTTAACAAATTATTTTAGTACCGTACAATTAATTTAACCTAATTTAACGTAAGGAATGTGTTAGTCAGCGGCCAAAATGGCAGTAGAGAGTACATTAACAAATTTTATTTTAGTTTTGGTTAACGCCCCTTAAAATGCGAAATATGTGATTTTTTTGGCGTGTTTCTTATGAAAACAAAATTTTGTGTATTTAATTTAAATTTTTTGGCAATTTTGAGGTGAAATAAATCAAACAGGTTAATTTTACTTTCAGGTATGTAATCGGCATCTGGTATAGAGAAAATTACGCGTGGCAGAGTGACAAGCCAAGGTAAATATAATTTATTTATTTTTACAACTTATAGATGTTTTATTTTTTTGTAAGTTTTTAAAAATATAGTTAATTAACGGTCTCATTAGGGCACAGTGTCCCAAAAAACTAAATTTTAAAAGTGATTTGTGTGTGATTACGTGAATTTTGTGATAAAAATGCCTTTAAAACGTAAGTAGGCCTTTTTATTAATAAACAGAATAATTAGAAAGTATAGGTTATATAACTATTTTGAGGATATTTTTAATTTCATTTGCTATTTAAAAAATAAAGCTTTTTACCGTTCTTATTTCTAACATTAATATTTTTGATAAATATATCAGTAAAATCATTAAATTTTGCCATAAAAAAATCCCAAAACTTCCTAACCTGTCTGCTTTTTACAAATTTGTGCTCATTTTTTTTAAATATTCTTTTATTAATTTTATGCTTTATTTGTTTTCTGGGAGATTAAATTTAAACAAAATATTATTTGGCTTTTCTTCAGAATAAAATTAGAAGTTTATTTAAGATTTTAAGAAAATTAAAACTTTTATACATTATGAAGAACTATTCTGCTCTTACACAATATAATAAAAGTTATTATTACTTTAAAAGAAATAAAATAATGAAATATTTAATATTAAGTTACTTACAATACAAAGGTTTTAATCTACAAACAAAGGTTCATTAGCACTAGGTTGAAATTATTGGATTAAAATAATTTAAGATTACATATTTTTTAAATAATACCTATAGTATCTGGTACCTGCCAAAGCCACTATGAGTCAAACTTTATACTCCACCATTGCTTCTACCTATGACTGACAAACTTTCAGCTTTTACAAAATGACGAAGGTCTGCCGCTCTCGGGATCTTACTCTACAGTTTGGGCCAAATTAAGCTTGTACACATTTTAACTAATGATAACTTTTTATCTGTTTTGCCTATCTTTTTTATTTTTAAAGGGCTAATAGGTAGTTATGTTTTCTGTAGGTTTCGCCAATTTTGGTCCAATAGATTTGGACAGGACCAGATTAACGGGACTTTTTCCAAAATGATGCATTTAACTTCGTTGCAAAAAAAATAGAATTTAACTTCAATTGGGGTAATACGGTTAATTTTAATTAATTTACTGTGACGTTGTGTCAGCATTTAACTTAGGAATCATGGTAACCTCACATTTTTGATATTCAAAGCTCACTTAAAGAAAGTTTCCTTTTAAAATCAAGAGAAATGCATGCTTTATGGGGCGCATAATTTATCAAGAATAATCATAATTTTTGAATTCTCAAATTGTTGACAGATTTTCTTCTACTGAATTATTTCCCATAGTTTGTCTACAAGAAAAACGTATTAGCTTAATTGTAGCTAAATCTAGTTCCATTTGCAACGAAGGTTAAATACAATATTTTTGAAGAAGTTCTGTACGTTCCGTGCTGTTGAAATCTGTTTGACCAAATTTGGCAAGGGTAATAGTTCGATATAGCGGTTTTCGCTACTATAAGAGATTTTCTGAAAAATTCTTTTTCAGGGCGTTTCTATAGGTCGATTATGACACAAATCTGTGCGCGTTTTCCAAAATCCATTTCTATCATTAATAAAAACATATTTACTGGACGTGTGGAGTGAACAGGGGTGCTGGTGGGGACAAAACAGTATAAATCCATCGTCAAACACAAGAAAACTTTAATACACTGGACTCGGGGCACATGAAAAATGTAAATTAATTTTGAAAAGTATTAAATTTTTCGAAAAACTATCCCCACACATATGACATATCTCGTCCGCCATTAATTAAAGAAGGAAAATTCATTTTGGTCAGCTGATAACATGAAGTTCGTCCTTATGAAAATGACAGTCTTAATAGAAGCAGCGTTGCCAAACTTCTTATGAAGAATTAACACCAAGCCTATTTCGGGGATTATCCACCATTTCCATGAGAAACAATGGTATTTTTTGTAGAAATGCCTCCTTCTTTATGTTAAGGTATTTTTCTTTTTTCTCTACAAATTATAATAGGAAGAAGGAATAACTTAATTTTTTATATGAATTTCGTCCTGTATCTTCCTTTTTTTAAGCTATTGACACTTTCTCACTTTATTTGGCAACATCGCAAGATATTTACAGTTCTATTGCAAACTCTTTTTTTTTATGCAGTGACAGCCATGGCGGGATTGTTGTACTATTATTTATTTTTAATTTTATTAAACAATTTTTTGGACATTTTTGTAAACAGAAAGTGCGGTGTGTACTGTGAAATACTGTTTTTGGGCGTTTAATGTAGGATTTCTACTGTTTCGTCCCCATCCAGCACCCCTGTTCACTCCACCGTCCCGTAATATATTTTTATTAATAATAAATTATAGAAATGGATTTTGAAAACGCGCACACAGATTTGTGTCATAATCGACCTATAGAAACGCCCTGAAAAAGAATTTTTCTAAAATCTCTTATAATAGCGAAAACCGCTATTACCTTGACAAGCCTAAAGAGAAGAGATCTAGACTTAAAAACCAGTTAAAAAGATGCCACAAGCGTCATACAAATAAAGACGGCCATCAACTATCGCTGTCTAAACTCGTCGTTTACATCGTGTGCGAGCAACAAAAAGGAGAATAATTGAAAGTGAGACAGGAGTGGTGACGCCGTGGCATCTTCTCTACTGGCGAGAAATCTACCCATTAGCTCTTTAAAAGTGAAAAAGTTAGGCGCAACAAAGTAAAAGTTATTGTTTTTTTATCATTGGACAATCCACGAAGGCTGGAAGCCTAAATCCTAACGTACCGTGGGTGTCTTAAGCGAGGTAAGAGGGAGTTTGTTGACACGGGACTTAAATATTTGAAGATTTGGGGGAAGGAAAGACCTCCGCTGGCAGTAGGTTCCACAGTCTAGAAACTCTAGGGATAACAGAATGATAGAAATGGGAAGTTCGGGGCCTGTCCAATTGGACCGTATAGGGATGCATACGTGCGGCACCACGAGTTTCTCTGTTGGGAGCTGCAAGAGGATGGACTATACTGGATAATTCGTCGAAGCAGAAGCCGTAAAAGTATCTATAGAAGAGCGATAGATCTCCCACAGCTCAACGATGGGCAAGAGAAGGAAGTCTTTGAGTAAGTAAAGGATCATTAATAAGACGAACAGCCCTTCTTTGAATGACATCAAGAATGCTGAGGGTTGTAGGGGATGCCGTTCCTCAGACATGAGAACAATATTCCAGAGAGGGTCGAATTTGGGACACATACAAAGTGTATAAATTGGAAGGGGAAAAATACTTTTGGCTCGGAAAAGAAATCCAAGCTTTTTGACGTCGCGGTGGCTATATATACAATGTATATACAATGTGTTTATGCCAGTTAAGGTTATTCTCAAATGTGACGCCCACAAGGTTAAATGTGTCCCCGCTCTTCAAAACCTGGCCACTCATAAGCAAAGGGGGAGTGTTTGATGATTTTTTTTCGCGACAAGGAACATGATTGTGTTTTGGATGCATTAAATTGAATGAGATTTTTGGCGTCCCAATCCAATATCAAATTGAGATCCTGTGAAAGAGATATCTGTATCGCCCTGCGTTTGCCTTTCAAGTCGGGTTGAGAGATTGGCTTGGGAACCTGAAAAGTGGAGTGAAGGGTACTATCGTCAGCATAACTATGAATGGGATTGGTTGTGGAAGAAAGAAGGTCGTTGATGTGAAGAAGAAACAAAGTTGGTGCTAGTACTGCACTCCAGCATTAATTTCGTGAAAGCTTGAAGAGTGGCCATTAACATTGACTGATATACGTCGATTAGAAAGATAACTGGAGAGCCAAGAGCAAAGTTTAGTTGGAAGATCATAGAAGGGAAGTTTATTAAGAAGTGCGTCATGCCAGACTTGGTCGAAAGCTTTAGATATATCAAGAGCAACGATCTGGGACTCAGCTAGAAACTCAAGAGACTTGTTCCAGTTGTGTGAAACGAAGGAAAGGAGATCTGCTGTAGATCTCTTGTGACGAAATTCGTATTGCCTGTCATGTAAAATTTTATGTTTTTCTAAATACCTAAGAATTTGCGAGTTAATGGATTTCTCCATTACTTTACAAAACATTGAGAGGAGTGAAATGGGTCTATAGTTGGATGGAAGAGGTTTAGATCCTTTCTTGGGAATAGGCTGGACACGTGCAGCTCTTCAGTTGTCTGGAAATATACCCGTGTCATAAGAAATTCGAAAGAGCCAGGTTAAAATAGGTGCAAGTTAAGGAGCACATTTTTTTAAACGCTTGCTGGTATTCCATCCAGCCCAGACGATTTCTTGGTGTTAAGAGAAGAAAGGATACGCTTAATGTGTTTTACATTAAAAATAATATTGGGCATTTTGTGAGGAACTGGGGGAATTATTGTTAAATAATAAAAAGTGTGCAAGTTTAAATTGGCCCACACTGTATAAGATATTAACAAAAATGTCTAAAATGCATTTTAATTTAAATATATTTTGCCAATAAACATAAAATTTCAATCGATTTAACTGGCATAAAATACATTTTGCAGCAAATGTAGCAGTGTAGCCGTAAACTAAATTTTTTCGCTAAATTCCCCCGTTCTAATAAAAGTACCGCTTCACTAAAATTACGCTTGAGTTCTTCCGCATTCGATTGATATATATTTTGTAGATTTCAAGCTTTAAGTGTAAATTTGAAGACGGTTACATGGGCAGAATTCACAAGTAGGCGGCGTATAACACGAACACGTATTCAAATTTAAGCTACTTTCGCAACTATGTTTGAAATTCTTATATCCAATACCCAATAACGGGTTGATTTTGGCTGGAATACGTTTAGAATAAATGTTTTTATTATGCGAAATATGTTTTACCGAGTCTGGATATTAAAAACTGAAAATATCATATTTCTAAACTGCTTTAAATTTTTTGATGTGATTAAGTGAATCGTTTATTGCAGAAACCTGTTAAGTGCACATTATTAAATTTTTGGTAAACGACAAAAAACTTGCTATCTGTAAAAATTAAGATTTTGGCCTGAAATTTAAAATAGTGATTAATAACTTCCCAAAACAGATGTCATTTTTATTTACACTTTAATACTCATATGTATTTTTTTAATAAATATCTTTTGCACTTGACTTGTTTTTGCCATAAAATTAAATTATTTTCAGAAGGCGCAAAAAACTGATACCACAAATTCCTGAGGAAGATTTCAAAATTTGTTCTGGTTTTATTTTTTTATAAATAATTGTATTAGTAATGGGTGTATTCTTAAAATATGTGGCTTAAGGGGGTTTTAAAAAGTAAGAAATTAGAATTTGCTATCAATTTTATTGTAAACCCTAAATGGCACCACCTGCGCCATCTTGCACAAGGATATATTAAACCTCCTCGAACCAGTGGGTCACCGCAAAATGTCTGAAACAATATCTTCTAATAGGTACTCAAGTAACATAATATGAATGAGAAAAGTTAAGTTTTAATTCATTACTCTTTGATACCTCGTACCTGCCGAAGCCACCATGAGTTAAACTTCATATTCTATTATCGCTTTTACCTATGTTGGAAGCAAACTTTCAGCTTCTACAAAATGAGGTCTGCCGCTCACGGACTTTTACTTTAGAAAATTTCATTTAATAAAAAATAACAGAACATTACATAACGGGGTAACCTGTTTTATTTCTGTCTGGAGAATGGGTCCTTTCTTTTTCTCGGCAGTAATGAAACACTTCTAGCCGAGATTTGTTGTATTTTATTTACAACTATGTTTTTTTTATTTCTTTTTTTCTTATGTACACAAAAATCTGTTAACCTAACAAAATGATAAATAATGTGGTAAATAAATATGCCACCAGACAATTATTGCGCAGGAAGGTGTCAAGTATGCAAATTTTAGAACTTTTGCGACGGTTGCTTAGGTTACTTTTACTTTATTTTACTTTTGAACCACAGGGTAAAAGTGAACTTATTTTTCGTAGGTAGAAAGTATAAGTCATTTATTTAAGGGTTATCACTTAGAAGATCGAAAAGGCAAATTTTTTAAGATTTAGATTTTTTTGTGAAAAGCTTTTTTAATTTATTATTTTCAAATTTTGTACATAAATTCTGTCTATTTTTAACAATATTTTGACATATTTAATCTGTTAAAAAATTATTTCGACAGCCTGTGAAGCGGATGTCCGGGAGCTCCTCTTTCGCAGGATTTATTATTGGATTGGGCGCCAAAAATCTCGTCTATTTTAATGCATCCTTAAAACACAATCATGTTCCTTGTCGCGAAAAGAGTCATCAAATACTCATCCTCTACTTATGAGCGGCCAAGTTTTACAGAGCAAAGACACCTTCAATCTTGTGGGCGTCACATTTGAATGTAACCTTAACTGGCATAAACACATTGTATCAATAGCAACGGCTGCTTCAAAAAGCTTGGATTTCTTTCAAGCCAAAAAGTATTTTTCCCCTTTTAATTTAAACACTTTTTATGTTTCCCAAATCCGACCTCCCTTGGAATATTGTTATCATATCTGAGGCATGGCGTCGCCCACAACCCTAAGCATTCTTGATTCCATCCAAAGAAAAAGCTATTCGTCTCATTAATAATCCTTTACTTACAGAAAAGCTTCCTCTCTCGTCGGGCTGTGGGGGATTTATCGCTTTTTTATAGGTACTTTCATAGCTTCTGCTCTGAAGAATTGTCCAGAATAGTTCCTCCACTCGCGGTTTCCACCAGAGAAACTCGTGGTGCCGCGCGTATGCATCCCTACACGGTCTTCCCGCGGAGGTCTTTCCTTTCCCCCAAATCTTCAAGTATTTAAGTCCCGTATCAACAAACTCCCTCTTACCTCGCTTAAGACATCCATGGTACGTTAGTATTTAGGCTTTTAGCCTTTGTGGTTTATCCAAAGATAACAAAAAGCTTCTCTAAAAAAGACGTTTTGAGTTGACCACTATATGTTTGGACTGGATCATCTAAAATAAAAAAACTTAACGTATCTGGTTTCAGAAATGTATAATTTATAAATTAATCGAAGAAATAAGCAAAAAAAATTGTTTACAAAATGTCGGTTTTTTAAACACAAATAATAATTTCGGGACCCAAATTTGGGCCTTTATATATTTAATAAAAAAACAAATATTTCTCGCCAACAAAAAACCTTTGATTAATTGCTAAAAAAATCTAAGAAGCTTCTGTTCAAATTTGAGAAAAATTGGTTCAGTAGTTTTCGAGAAATTGTGGTCACCGTCTTCGAAAACACTGTTTTGAGAAAAATGCGTTTAAAGCTTTAAGAATTTTTTAGAGAATGTACTTGAGTACATGTTCATTTGGAATAATATGCTTAAAAAATCGATTTTTTCAAAAAAGAAATGATATAAACAAAGTCGGAAATGACGACAATACGTAGACAGTTTTTAATAAAAAAACTAAATAAACATTCTTTTTTAAATTGCTTTATTTTCAAGATAATGGTAAAGTTAAATTTATTTTTTTGTTTTTGTTCCCTGTGTTACTTTTCTTACCTTTACCTTTACCTCTCCTTAACGTTTAAAAATTATATTCTTGGATTCTCAAATAGTATTTCAAGTAGTGTCAAAATGCCATTTAAATTTACCCCCACCTTCTAGATGTTTTGAATTGTACTATTTCATCCGTTGGTACAATTCTAACATCTAGAAGGCGATGAAATTTACAAATCGAAAAAATAGCAGATATTCATTTTGTATATGGATTTGCAAACGGAAACTCAAGGGCTGCATTTTGACACTACTGGACAATGTTATTTTAAAACGTTAAGGAAAGGTTAAGGTAAAGGTAAAAAAGTAATACAGGGAAAAGAAAATCTGAAAAGAAATTAAACTTTAACATCCCGTATTTTAGAAACAAAGCAATTTGGAAACTATGTTTATTTAATTTTTTTTAATAAAAAAATATTTTTTATCGACTGTCCAAATTTACCCGTATAAATTTAATTTAAATGAAAAATCTACTTGAAAAAGATTTTTATAGATGAGGTCCCTGATGACAATAATAATATTCTTTTGCAGCCCGCAGTGAATTATTGTAAATTTATTTTTGAAATAATGTCAAGACAAGCAAGAAATTGCCTCCTTACGAGCCAAGATAATAATAATAGAACAGTTCTCTTATCTTTTGAACAAGACAAGTGAGACAAAAAGTAATTTTCTAGCAGGATTCTCTAACTTTATTTAAATCGGAAAATCATGTGGTAAAGAAATTCATTTACTTTTGCTTGTAAAAAGACCACATTGAATTTTACTCTATTAAATGTCAGTGTTATCCTAAAAATTAACATTTACCAGGGGTATAAACAATTACCAAATACATAAAAAACTAATTTAATATAAAAAATATTTCTTATAATATACAGGGTGGTCCAATTAATCTGAGACAGGCGAATAACCGGAAAAGGACGCATTTTAAAAGAAAGGTAAAAGTTGTTCAAAATAAAGGGCCAATTTCATGGTATCACTAGTTTGTGACCTTGACTACAATTTTAAGGTCATATTCATATCAACCTGGTTTTTTCAAATAGGGTTTCTATTGAAAAAAACAAGTTAATATGGATATGATCTTGAAATGGTAGTCAGGGTCACAAACTAGTGATACCATATAATTTGCCCCTTTATTTTAAACAACTTCAACTTTAGACATTTTCTTCTAAAATGCGCTCTTTTCCGGTTATTCGTCTGTCTCAGGTTAAAGGTCGGGCCACACATAACCACACCGAGCCCGATTTTACAGTGATAGGGGAAAGTGGGGCAAATTAATTCCAAAAAATTCAAAAACACTTTTTATGTCCTCAAAAATATACAAATCATTTTTTCAGACCAAGTCTATTGTTTTATGTATGTATATCTCTTAGTTTAAATAAAACAGATATTCCTACTGATCTTTGTTTTCTTTTTTTCAAACTTTAGGTTTAGTATAGATGAAACACATAACCACAACGATGTTCCACAAAACCCGCATCGTAGCATAACCGTGTCTCGTACGGTCTGAAACATGCCCAGTTAATGAAGTTATACGTGAATCGGATAGCGCCGATCTTCCTCGAGCCAAGCTTTAAGTTTACGAGTGTCACCTTTATTTCTGTTTATTACGTATAAAAATTAAAAGTTAGTGGTTAAAGGTTACTTGTTGTAAACAAACAATACAAGAAAAAGTGGTTTAATAAGTATTAAAAAATGTAAAATTTATTTTATTGTTACATCTTGTGATTAATTTTTGATTAAAACCTACTATTACATTGTTAGGTTTTGTGATATTAGGCCTATGGCATTTAATTACAACGATACATTTCAAACTGTGTGACCTTATTTGTAAAGATTTAATTAATAATCAGCTGTAATTTAAACCGTGGTGTATTTTTCTCATATTACTGCAGTTTGATTAAATACGTATTTGCATCGCATCCCCCTACATTTTACCAGGGAAACGCACGGCCACGGTCTTGTTGCGATTATGTGAGACTCGATCCTTAATTGTGTATATTGATCCTAAACGTTGATTTCATTACATCATTACCAAAACTTGTATGATGCACACCTTAAAAAACCCTTTCTTAAGAATTTGTCACGTTTTCTTTTTTTCTTCTCATCGTTCTACAGTGTGTCTACGTAAGTTGGCGTCATATGGAAAACTTTTTTATTGTTAATTTTACGATAAAAAGTTATTTTTTATTAAAAAATCTGCATAGTTCCAACGCTAAAAAGCAACCTTCTTTAAAAACCAACGTAAGCAAGTAATACCGGCAGACAACATTGCTCGAGGACAATGGGGGAAGTTGGCAAAATCCTTTGAAGTTTCGTCGAGTGTCATCTCTTGTTAAAACATACTTACTCTTTGGTTAGAGTCTCTGTGTAAATATCTGTCAGTAAAAGTCGGTTTTCTGTAGGCTGTGTGCCCAAGGCAGGAACAACTACAGCGCAACGACCAACCGGAACAGGCCCCGCCCACGCAAACTGCCTATAAATACTCGCTTCGTCCGCGCTGGGACGCGTATTCAGTAACAGCAGACGCGTTAGAGTTCCGAATTGCGTTCTGCGATGCGACGGCAGCAGACAGTTGGGTCATGGTTAGTTCTAGTTAGTTTTTATCTTTTTTAAATTCCTTAAAAAAGCGAAATAAAAAAAAATAGTTAACTAACCAGAACTAACCATGATCCCCTAATGTTACAGTTTTTTATGACTGTTGGTAGCGCTTCAAACCGCCGCAGAGAAAATCCCGAAAGAGCCGCTGGAGGTTTAGCGCGTCTGCTATTACTGAATATGCCGTCGGGACACAGTAGTGCGGAAGTAGTCTACTAGGAACCTTCTGAGGATGCCAACCACTCGCGTTGACGAAACATCAAGGATACAAAATCTAGAACGACAGCCGAATAGCCCAAAAACTTAAGTTTAGAAGAAGATGGCCGCGAAAACCTTACACAGTATATTATTAAAAATAATTTTACCAATTATCTTTCTACTATTTCTATCAAAAATTAAATAATCTGCAAAGAATGTCTCTAACCTTTTTGTAGAGCGTTTGATTTTCGATAGAAATAGTAGAAGCCTAATTGTCAATAATTATTTTTCTACTACTGTATAAATAAGAAAACTTTGTGGTCCTAGCAACGCGAATGATAACGAAAGTGAACCTTCGTGTAACCTGGTTGCTAAGCGTTGCTAGCTACGAAAGTAATATTTTCAGCGCCTGGACAAAAGTAAGAGTAAAAAAAAGAAAATATTAGGATTTATTTATAAAAAAGTAACTAATTTATGACAAAATATTTTAAAAACTAGGTTAGGTATTGACATTAAAAGTAATTGTGCAATTTGAGCAATTAGCAAAAGAAATTGGAGGAATAATACTTGAATTAACAGTTTTTAAATTTGTTGTTGGGGTATCGTTATCACCTTTAATTACGTTAATATTCATATTTTTCACTGTTATTTCATTAGAGGAAATATTGGTAGGAATTTCGTGTAAAATCTTCTTTGAAATTTTCACCTTATTACTATAGGATTCAGCAATATATCCCTTCGCAACAGAAGAAGACTTCCAACCTCCATGTCTTTTTAAGTCCAAAATATCGACATCCGAAGCATTGGCAAGGAACGTAGTTGACGTTCTTCTAAAAGAATGGCCAGTGTATCTACTGATGTCTTCAAGCTTCAAAAACTTCGCAATTTCTTTAGGTACATTTGAAATAGTGTGCATTCCAATTACTTGATTAACACATTTACCTCTTTCATAACGATACAATAAGCGCTTATCTAGAGCATTCCTTGGTCTCAGCTTAATATATTCCTGTAGAAATCTGACATAAGGAACTGAGCCTTCATCGTTGGTTACTACAAAGTTTCTTTTAACTTTATTTTTAGACTCCACTATTTTTACTATAGCCACGTCATTTCTTATTTCTACATCACTTAGCTTCATTCTGTATATTTCGTCTGTCCGGCATGCCCCAGCCACTCCCATAATCGCTATTACTTTCATTGCTAAGTAACTTTGATCCGGCGCGTTAAGTAAAAACTTTATGATTTCTTCTTTTTAAAAGTTTTGACTTTTTGCCTCATAACCATCGTTTTTCCTTTTAATAAAAGCAACTAGTTTCTTGAACTCCGAAATATCTTGATTTTTGTTTACAGGAAATTGTTAACCTGAGCATGGAATATACAGACCAGAGGGTTGGTGGTGATAAAGACTCGGATTTTTCTTGAAAATACGCCAACATCACATTCTCGTCAATCCGCCCCACATTTTTGTAGCAAGCCATTCAGAAAACGATTTATATGTTTAATGGTACCTCTCTGTAGATTTGTCTGGCAGAAGTGAGGCACACGCAAGGTCAGCTGCCTTTTTGGATGCCATTTTCATATTCATTTAACATTATACACTTTATATGTGACAGACAATGTCAACAATAAATGTGTTGCTATGGATTAATTTTTAACAGATAAAATTTTAAAATCTCTAATATTTCTATTAAAACATGATGTTAATGATTATTAAATTATGCGATACATAGAACAGTAGCAGAAAGAATATAATACATTACACGATGCGAGAGGCCTTTCAAGTGTTCGGAGGTTTTAAATAGCCTCGGCTTCGCCTCGGCCATTTAAAAACCACCTCACACCAAAAAGTAAACTTTCTCATCTTGTAATGTAAATAACTATTTCAGTGTCAGACATAAAAATAGTCTACTTTTTAACCCCTAAGAAGTACTTTTGGTATAATTCTATTTTTTGCAGGACAAATAATTGATTTTCTTGTGCACCACTAATATACACCATGTATAAATAATAAATCCTTGTAAGTCACTTGCTTAAAAGAAATAAGCAATAAATTGCGTGTAAACTAGCTAAGATGTTGCACTTAAAATTCCGTATGGTGTCTACCCATGTTAACAGTGACATAAAATAATTTTGAAGTTTCACTGATCTAATTAATGCGAAGAACGTGTCTGTGCATGAAGTCGCCCTGTGCGGCTCCAGAAACATAATAACACCGTGTCTGTAAAACAGCTATATAAACCTAATTTCAAATTCAATTATCTTGTAACTAAATTTTAAGTTATTTCAAGATTTTGGTGGAATGTCTCTTGAAAGTTTTATGAGACTTGGAAAATTTCGTGCCATACAACACATTAACAGCTTAAATAGGAAATTATGGAATATAGTCATTTAATATTAAGAGACACACAAACTATTTTAGGTTTTGATTAAATGTCGGGGTCGTACATTTTTTTGTCAAAAATATTAGCTAAGCTGCGTCCCACGCCGTCACTGGTTTCACTAATTAAAGTTAGTTTGGGGTTAAATTAATTCCCCATTAAAAAAATACTACAGCCAAATTTTGGTAAAATCAAACAAGGCATAATAACCTACTTTTCCATACATATACTGATAGAATGAGCAATGGGTTAGGTTATATCGGCCAATAATAGAATAAAGAAACAAGTATAATAACAAACGAGTCCCTCAGGGCTCAGTTCTGGCACCAACATTGTTTCTTCTTCACATCAACGACCTTCTCTCGTCCACAACTAATTCCATTCATAGTTTCGCCGACGATAGTACCCTTCACTCCAGTTTTCAGGTTTCTTAACCCATTACTAAACCTGACTTGGAAAATAAACGCCAAGCGATGCAGATATCTCTTTCGCAGGATTTTAATTTAATATTGGATTGAGGCGCCAAAAATCTCGTCCATTTTAATCCATTCAAAACACAGTCATGTTCCTTGTCGCGAAAAGAGTCATCAAATACTCATTCTCTACTTATGACCGGCCAAGTTTTACAGAGCAAAGACAATCTTGTGGGCGTCACATTTGAAAGTAACCTTAACTGGCATAAACACATTGTATCTATAGCCACGGCAGATTCAAAAAAGCTTGGATTTCTCTTTCGAGCCAAAAGTATTTTTCCGCTTCTAATTTATACACTTTACATGTGTCCCAAATCCGACATCCCTTGGAATATTGTACTCATATCTGGGGCATGGCGTCCCCCACAACCCTAAGCATTCGTGATTCTATTCAAAGAAGAGCTATTCGTCTCATTAATGATCCTTCACTTACAGAAAGGCTTCTCTCTCTTGCCCATCGTCGGGCTGTGGGGGTTTATCTATTTTTATAGGTACCATCCATGGCTTCTGCTCTGAAGAATTGTCCAGTATAGTTCCTCCACTCACGGTTCCCAACAGAGAAACTCGTGGTTCCGCGCGTATGCATCCCTATACGGTTCAACTGGACAAGCCCCGAACTTCCCACTTTGTTTGTTCTTTTATCCCTAGAGTTTCTAGATTGTGGAACCTGCTGCCCGCAGAGGTCTTTCTTTCTCCCCCAATCGCTTAAGACACCCACGATACGTTAGTACTTAGGCTTTTAGCCTTCGTGGTTTGTCCAAAGATAAAAAAAAGCGACTATTAGTCGCATGTTTACATGTCGGTATTTAGTTAGACCGTCTCTTTCCGTCACATTGCTTATTAGTTATGCTATTTAACTGAACCGGTATAAACTAATTAATAAAATAAAACATTTTGCTTATTTACCTAGCTATACTCTAAAGGTAAAAGTAAAAACCGGGTTTATATTAAGGTAAAGGATTTGCATTTTGCATTACGTTTTACGTTGAAAATGGCAAAACAAGTTTTTCCTTTTATGGACTACTTTGATGCGGTCACATACTTAAAAAGGCAATTTCATTCGGCTGACCTCGACTGGGAAGTTTTTCCCGTGAGTGTTCGGTTATGTCTTTCTTATAAAAAATATCATTTAACTTTCAATGGTTTTATATACCAGGCTGTTTTGGTATTTGAAAAAAATTAAATGGTTAGTTCTGGTATATACCGGGTGGTGCATCGCTGAGAGGAACATAAGAAATCCCACGTAAATAGGGGAATAATTATTGGCTTTTCTGTACAGGGGTTTTTATTTATATTTTGCCACCCACTTTTAACTATAGGCAAGAAAAATAGAAGAAAAGCCCCGTATAAAAGATGCATACTTTGTTATCTATTATCTTTTGAGTACAAAAATAAACAAATGAAGGGTTAACCTTTTTCAATTGATATTATGTTATCATTAAAGGGTTTAAGATATGAACATATTATGTCCAAACGTCTTAGTTTTGAGACTACGGAGTGTTTTTTTTAAAAACTTATTGTTTTTTATAGTTTTATGCCAGATAAGATATTTTTAAAGAATTTAGGAGACATCTCCTGCTACATCGAAAGACGTTTTGTGTCATGCCAAGCAATAATTAATTTTTACCAGTGACGTCCAAACGAGGTTCACAGTAAATATTTTTAGAGAATTAGTAATGTACGCTACTGGGATTTTTTCTAAAGTAAAATTCTTCCGGGACACCTCTGTGCCATTTTTAAGAATTCAATGGCCATAGGTTTTTAAAACTATAAGAGACAGATTACGTGAAGTGTTATTTTCTTAAAAGCTCTTTTAAAATGTCTATTTGACTCAGGTGAATGCAATATACAGAGTGTTTTATTTTAAAATGCCAGTTTACTATCCAGATTCCCAGGAGGACCATATTTCCGAAACTATTTGGAAATTTGATATGACATATGAGGAACTTTTTTAGTACTCCTTAATAGATGCTTTCAAATGGTAAGAGGAATATACGAGGGTGTTCCATTCAAAAAGTATATTTTTTTGCACATAAATCGAAAGCCTGAATGCTCCAATGGTATTTTCCAAGTTAACAGAACTTGCTAATTAGCGTGGAAAAATACTACGGCTCGCATATTTAACCGACTTCGTATCTCCAATAACAAAGAAGTTAGCGGTAGTACCGGCTTTAAAATGATCGTTCTAGCAGATGCCAATGGAAATTATACTCCAGGGTTCTAATGGTCTCTATTTCCAAGGCTATTTAAGACAGATATAATATATAATATAAAAAAACCTCTTTTTATTTTCTTGAATGTCTTGATGTTTATTTGTTTCTTTTTATGCTTAAAAATAATAGATGAATGAAAGTATGAGAGCTCCCTTATGCAGGACGTTTTCTTTATTCTTTTTGTTTTATAGATTAAAAGTGGGCGGTAAAACATAAATCAAAAACTCTGCACATTTTACAGAAAATGTAAGATACCTTTTTGGAGAGACCAATCTCACAAACCCCTTTGCGCGAGTCTCAAAGAATTTTAATAAGCGACCCTTATAGCCATGCATGTATCAGATGCGTTACTAGGTTTCTACTCAATACCCTGAATTAATATTAAAAATTTTACAACATATTTATGGTCTAATGTAAGTTAAGTCGAAAGGATGCGTCCCGAGAGAAGTCTAAAGTTTTGGAAGGAGAACAAATATTAAAATTTATTAAGAAGGCTCCTGATGATATCTACTTGGTACAAAAGTCATATTGGTAATGGGTGTTTTTGGAGGTTTAAGACGAGATGAGTTGGTCAAAATGACTATTGATGACATTGAATGATAGAGGAACAGTCTTGGTTATAAAGGTACCAGAAACTAAAACTTCAACTTCAAAAGTTTTACTATCATTGAAGAAGATTTAGGCGCTTTAAATTTAATAAAAAGTACACAACATTAAGACCAGCTGGAATAAAGGAGCGAAGATTCTTTCTTACCTATAGAAAGGGTCGATGTACAGTACAACCTATTGGAAAAAATACCATAGGAAGCGTCCCAACATTGATCGCAAAATTTTTAAAATTGGATAATTCAGAAGTTTACACCGGCCACTGTTTACGTCGCACATCGTCAACTTTACGTGTTAAGGCAGGTGCTTCGTTTGAAACGCTAAAACAACATGGGAAATGGAAAAGCTCTTCAGTAGCTGAGAGGATATATGGAAGAACGTATTTCATCCAAAAACAAAGTAGCCAAAATGATTGCCAATTCAGTTAATTCCGAAGTTAATTCTGTATCGACTATTGAAAATTCTTTAATGGACTGTTCTTCTATACAAAATAGCGTTAGTGCTACCATCACAAAAATACCGACCATTCTATAGTGGGATCAGCTACATTTTCCGGGACATTTCAAAATTGTAATTTTTATTTTGGAAATAAAGTTTAATTTTTAGTATTGTTTAAAGAAAAATTATTTTTTGTATAAACTTGATCTTTATTGTGAGAGAAATAAAATTGGATAAGCAATAAAATTTCCATATTAGCGCATTAGGCATTATAAGCGGGCATTATCATAATGCCCTAGGTGTGATTGTAGGTATTATTGCTACCATAACATATTCCGTTTCTAAGGTATCACAGATCAATAATAGATGGGTAAAACATAAAATTATTTAATTTAAAGTAATTGCAAAGTTATCAAATTCAGGTTCAGGTAAAACCAAACAGACAGCAACCACCAGCAAACAATTTGCTAGAGGGTTATCACTGATTTTATGACACTTTTTCTCACGTCAGTGACAACATTCATTTTCACAGCTGCCTGTAGTAAATACCTATGGAAATACCAATAACATTTGTTACAAATTAACACTTATTAAAACTTTTTAAAATTCTATGTAAGTTTAAGTTCTGTTTGTATACAGGGTGTCCGGAAAGGTAAGGTCATAAATGTAAGGGTTATAAAGTAAGCCAAAATAATGTTAGTACCTAATTCATATAAAAAAAGTTCTATCTCGCTTCGTTAGGGAGATATTGACCTTCAAATATAGAATAAAAAAAACGTATTTCAATTAGAACTTTCAAAATTGTTTCCACATATTTGGGCAACTAAATAACGTTATATTGCTTTTTTCAAAGGCCAACGGCTGTTTAGTAATTCTGAATTATTACAGGGTGAGACGATTTTTTTTTCATTTAATGTATGCATTTTTGACACAGGTGACAAATTTGATATTTTGCTTTTACAAATTTATTTCTTTTTTCTACAAAAAGGTATACTTTATATTTTAATTGGTATCTTGGACCGTTTTTTATAAAATGGCATTTTAAATCCAGACAGAACGTGTATTTAAAAGTTATACTTAGGTGTAAAATTTTATTGAATGCGAATATACTGTTTACATTAATTAAAAAATTGTATACAAGCAGAAAAGAAATGTAATAATTCAAGTTTTAAAGAAATTTAAAGTGAAAATTACACCGAATTAAACTAATACCATATAGATTTTTGTTGTTAAAATTACAAAAATAACATGTATCCAAAGAAAAAAACACTTTAAAATTTTATCCAGCAAACTAACAGGATTCTTATTTTATAAACCACTTTTATTTCAGTCATATACCGCTAGTGGTAATCAAATTTGGCATGTCCCAACCGAAAAGTTTTCCCTAGAAGTTCTTAACCCTGTCCATCCTTTGACAACCCCTTGTTGGAAAATGTTGTCCGGTTTGGAATGGTCAGTGGTTAAAAGTAAATAACTTGTTTAATATTTAAAGCGAATTTTCTGAAGGTGTGCAGGGTGAATTTTGTATAAATATTTTAACCGAGGAATATGATATCTTGTAAGATTTTTTCATAAAAATAACGGTATGGTAGACTTAAAGATAGTAGCTACCGGTATAAAAATTAATGTTTAAAAAATTATGAAAGTTAGCATATAAGTACCTACTTTATAATAGGAATATCAACCAGTTATATTTTTAAAGGTCTACAGCGAACTACGAAATAAGTTATAAATAATATAAAATAAAATAATTGCTTTTAACAATAATCCTTATGGGAAGTCGCAGATTTTATTTTACTTTACAAAAACTGACGTTCAGATTTTAATAAAAGTTGTATCAACGAAAGAACACACAAAATTCTAAACATTTTGACTTATTAGAATCCGACCTTTGAAGCTTGTGATAGAAGGAATTAATAAATAATTGAGAAAAATATTTATTTATTTATTTATTCCAATCCTTTAATACATAGGTTCCTTGAAAGGAACAAAGCATGCGTCATTTTAAACTTAACCTAACAATAAATACACTGAATTGTATCCGCAGGTGGTTTCTTGTGAAACATTTTTTAAATATTAATACTAAATAGAAAAAATTGCTTTTTAATGTTTCAAAAATTATTAGAGCATTACTCTACAATTGTTTCGCCTTTCTAGGGCTTCATCAATATACGAAGTACTCTTGATGAAGCCCTAGAAAGGCGAAACAATTGTAGAAGTAATGCTCCTAATAATTTTGAAACATTAAAAGCAATTTTTTCTATTTAGTATTAATAACTAACAATAAATAATTTAAAAACTACATAAACTGAAAAGAACATATAGTCACAAGTTAATAAACTTTATAAAAGACAAACAGTAAATACACTTTATGGAAAACAAACAGACAATATCAAGACACCAGAGAAACAAAGAAAATAAAAGGTTAATTAAAATTCTAGTTTGAAATAATCCGAATGGCAGTACAGAGGATTTTTATTAAAACATCCTTAATAACGTACTTAAATTGGTTAAAGTTGTTTATAGATTTAATTTTCTCTGGTAGCCTGTTGAATGCCTTAACTGTCACAATCAAAGAACTTTTTTCAAATAATGCAGTGTTATGTTTTATATCACTGAGATTGTGAGGGTACCTTGTTTGCATTCCAACATTAAAACGCGAAGAAATATAGTGAATATACAGTCATTACTCTATATTTCTTAAACAGAGGAGTAGCATGCTCCAGGAAATAAACTCCTTCCAATGATCTAAGCATACGCTTTTGTAGAACCAACAATCTGTCCCCTGATGAAGAGCCCCAAGCAGTTATTCCATATGCCAGTTTGCTTTGGACACATGCATTAATGTATTGTAGTACTACATGTTTGTTTACCTGTTTATATGCTATGTAACTGAAATGTGGCAACGCTGCGCTGCCGAAGGGTTATGATGCGCCCGAAAAAGTTTATCAAATACGGTTATGGGGACATAAAATGAATGCCAGTCCAATACGGTTTTCGGTTACAATAATTAGAAAACATGTTTTTTCCGAGTGTTTTTAAGCGAACAATTCGACGACCATAATCCGATGTATCAATATTTACGTTAGTTTAAAAGTAAGGTGACACAAACTGCCCATGTTTATCATTAAAATTAATTTATGTGATACTTGCACTTGTTTTACAAAAATTTGTTGTAATTTTTTTCACTGTCTGTTTTGCCTTCCCAATGAAATATTTTTTTTGGTGATATGACAAGGGTGGTTTACGGATTTTATTTGTAAATAAACATAGCAGTTTAAAACCGATAACTCGTTTAAAGATGCTTGTGCAGTAGATTTTTGCGTATCATTTCTATGGTTTTTACGCAGCGTTGCCAAATATAATTACCACGGTAGTCAAATTACCGTAAGCACCCATTTGACTCTTGTGGTATCGGTAGAACTTCATAAAACAATTTTTTAACGTTTTTTTTTATTTAAAGTTAGATTTTATTTTTAAATGGATACCATTAATTTACTATTTGGCAATTAAAAATTTGGATTTTATTCCAACTGTTCGCGGAAATTTCCATTTGAAGGTAAGTATGTATCCTTTTTTTTTTATTACTGCTTATTATTATTCTTTTTATTTATTTATTAATTTCTCGATTAATTTATAATGCATGTTAGAAGCTACAAAAGTAAATGTAATTGACATACATTTACCTATACAGTGCTTGTCTAATGTCATGACCCCCTTCTAACTTTTGAACTGTTTGAATTTTTTCATAAAAATTTGAGGACTTGGTTAAAACAACATAACCTTAATTTTAGGCAGGAAATGACAGTTATAATTGTCACACCAAGAGTTGTGCCCCATTAAAACAAAAACAATGTTAAGGGGTCTTGTTGCACATCATTTTAAAGCTTCGGACGAGTACTTTAGAATCCCGGAATATAAAGTAAATACCTTCACCTACCACAAAATGGCGGTACTTTGAAATTACCCAAATACCTGATTTAGATGACCATATCTCCAAAGGTAATTTTTAAAGTACCGCTATTTTGTTAGTAGGCAAAGGCATTGACTTTATATTCTGAGGTTACAACGTACTCCTCTGGAGCTTTAAAATGATGTGCCACAAGACCCCCTTTCCATTTATTTTTTTAATTGCGCCCAGCTGTCAGTTTGATATTTATATCTGTCATTTCTTGTCTTAAATTTGGTTTATGTTGTCTTGCTAAAGTCCTTAAATATTCCGGAAAAAATACCAAACAATTCAAAGTTAGAAGGAGGGATCCTGAATTTAGACAAGCACTGTTTACTGTACGTATAATTTAATTAAAGGCCTTTGTCGACATTATCGTAGTCTGTCGTAACAATAAAAAAACTGATATATTTACCTGCGAATAGAAATTTTTTCAAACGTTTGGTATAAAATCGTTATTTGGGTAATTTTCTAGAAACCTGCGGCCACTCCGATTTTAACAAAATTTGGTTTACGGGGGTTTTTTGGGGCGCTGATCACCAATCTGAAAGATTTTTTTGGCGGACACGTTTCGTTCTCGAGGTATTCATCATCAAAGTTCAAATTTAAACTAAGCTTATTTTCACTAAACTCCCCCTTCTTATTGCACACAATTCTTAATTTAAAGTTAAAGTGTCACACAATATTGGATTTTCACCTTTTAAAACCCCGTTTTTCTACGTTTTTTACACTATTTTTGCATTAAATTGCGTGACATTTCTTTGATAATGCGGCAACCATACATACACATAGAGCTTCATGGCACACTGGGATTGAAATGATTCAAAGTATAGCTATGCAATTTAATGTAAAAATAATGTAAAATACGTAAAAAACGAGGTTTTAAAAGGTGAAAATTAAATATTGTGTGTCACTTTAGCTTTAAATCACGAATTGTGTGCAAAAAGAAGGGGGAATATTGTAAAATTGGATTAAAGAATTTATGGTTTCGTCCGTTACTTTGTGACCGTACATTTTAAATTAATAAAATAAAACAAATATATACTTTGTTCATAGTCACTTTAATTGAATATTGAAACCGGACACAAATTTCCAGAAATCAATACTCCTAAAAATATTACATGTAGAACAAAAGGACGAAAACTAGATATATTAGAAAATATTGAAATCTATAAACATAAAAACAGAATGTACATCTGCTTAACACACAGATTGACCTAGGAAATCTACCCCTTGTAAAACTTTTATAAAATATAACAATAAACTGTACCATATTGATTTTAAAACTGTTTTAAAAAATATGTTTTTTATTAGGTATTACTGTTTATATATAAGTAACATAATTTAAGTTTGTCAGTACGTTTGAAAATGTAGTTGTACTACGAAACAGCTGTCACGGCTAAATATTCAATTAAAGTGACTATGAACAAAGTATATATTTGTTTTATTTTATTAATTTAAAATTGGATTAGTTTAAATTTCAAGTCTGATGATGAATATCTCAAGAACGAAACATTTCCGCCAAAAAATTCTTTCAGATTCGTGATCAGCGCCCCAAAAACCCCCGTATACCAAATTTCGTGAAAATCGGAGTTGCCGCAGGTTTCTAGAAATTTCCGTTATTTGTAATGGCAAAATAGCTAATGATGGTTTTTCGGTTCGAAACGTCGAATAAGTGTTAAGTGTTATGTCCTTGGATTTAGAATTAAAATACGAGTTTATTAAATTTAAAACCTAATATTCCGCCCATTTAAAAAAAAAACAAAGTTGATGATGGCGGCTCAAAGACAAAAGGCGGATCTTAATTTTAATAACATCACTTTACAGAACAAAAGAAAATAACAATAATAATGTGTCCTATGTTTTAAAATATATCTTCAAGAAAACCGAAAAGAAAGTAAAAACTGTTTTACGAAATTTCGTGTTAAAACAGGAATATTCTTAGGCCTAAACATGCTTTAAAACAATTCTGTATCTCTTACTGTCTTCAAGATACTAATTATACTCTTTAAATTTGTAACATCCTACAGGTATATAAATATTTTTCAATAAAGAATTACCTTCCAAAGTTTGTTTTTGGTATAGTTAGTAAAAAAACTCGGCATAATAATAAAATAGACTGCAAAAAAATACAGCAGTTTTTAAACAATGCAAATTTTGTTTTATTTTTTTAATAAATTAAACCAAAAATTATACATCGTGGTGTCATTCTAGTCAATGATCAGGCCAAATAGCTATTTATGTATCAAGTGCATGCATACAATGCTTTATGTTTTACCCAAAAAGGGTTTTTCAATGACTAATTACATTATTTATTAGCAATATAAAAATAAGTTGCACCTGTACCTGTATACGTAAGTAGATAATGACTGGTGTTAAGTTTGACTTTGATGTTTCTATCAGTTAGTCAGTTGGCATTTTTTATTTAACGATTTGCTCAAAATGGAAGAAATTCCACAAAATATAAGAGAAAAGGCCGTAAAAGTGATCGAAAATCTTTTGCCAGTTAAATCAAGGCAACAGTATGATCGATGATAATTCCACTTGTAATGGGAAACCTGTAGTAATCAAATTTTGTGCCATTTATAAAAAGATGTTTTGACAAACCCTT